>APFE030814267.1:8962-21304 GCA_000404065.3 Pinus taeda | reverse complement strand
ATATTGATCCATAGGGTGAAAATGTTGGTCCAAGTAGACGTAAGCGAAGGCAGAGAGTTCAAGAAGAAGGCTTGGCACCAACTACCATTTATCCATCTGATATTCTGGATAAGCTTCCCTGGGAGACAAACCTTCAACAATGCACATTAGAAAGGTGCAAAACTCATTATTCTAAATTGAGGAAAGACCTTGGGAGTTTGGAGCTATCTACAGAGAGTACAGAAAGCTTAGAAATAATTACGCACTCTCTAAGCTCATTTCTTGATATTTACAATAAGCTTGAGCCAACCACAGATTCATTTATAGATATGATGAGGCATATAAAGGAAGCAGTGCCGGGTCCCGATAAATGGGATGAGGTTAATAAAAGGGTTACAAAAGAAGTTGCAAACTCTATGTTTAATTTCAAAGAAGGGCCGAAAAGAAAGATGCTCAAGGTGAAATATTTCAAGCACTCTAATATAGCAAACCATTTGTATGATAGGTTCCTTGAAGTATATGGAAAGCTTCCATGGAATGATGAGGTTCCAGTTTACTTTGGAAAATTATTTTATGCAGATTTTTTTAGGGTATGAAACTTGATTATACTGACCTTCCATTTGAATATTATGGTACTGGAAAGGTCGGATATATGATTGTAAGGGTGCATTACGTGATACTTAATTGCCTCGCCCTGAACCACCTTTGGTATGCCAACCTCATGATTTGGTAAATTTGAGGTCAAAGATGGATGTCACTTCTCAAATTAGTCGAGAAGGAAGGGATGCCATTATAGACAACATACAGAGTGCATTGATGGTTCAATTGATATCGGTCTTATAGAAAATCCTGTATATTCACAAGGTCATGCAATGTACTAAAGCACAGGACAAGAATCTACTTCTACTTTCAACTAGCGAAAGCCAATAGATTGATGAAAACAATATGAACAAGAAGAAGATAAATCAATGACACATAACACAAGATGTATTTGGGGAAAACCAATACTCAAAACCCCACTATCTATATTGCATATATCAGAAATATGAGTGAATATACAAAGCTTGTTCTCACTAGAACAATTCCGCACAAGTATGGTCAACTCTCTCAGCTCAAAAACTAGTTCAAGCCAAATCCTTAGCCTATTCAGTAGATCTCCAAACCCCTAATCTCTTGTCTAATTCTTAGGATGAATAGATCGTATTTAAAGGGAATTCATGCTTCCAAAATTGCACAATCCAAACATAAGATCAATCTATGATGCATGCATGACATTTACACTCTAGTAAATAGTACCATTGCTAGTACATTGTCCCTGCACTCTAGTCTCAACTGTGTCTTTCTCTGAACTGACATGCATGAGTTTCTCATGAGGGAATCTTCAGTTAATTGGAGTAGCACTAGTGGATGCATTAGTGCACCAACTGACTTTTAGTCCTCTAATAGTTCCACAAACACTTAGAACTAATTTAACTTAACATAACTCAATAAATTTTGTTATCTAATTACAACTCACAATCAAACTCATCTTAGACACCTAAAACTTAGAGAGAATATATACATGACCAAGGAAAGACTTCCAACTCGAAATTCCTAAGCTAATTAAGTAAATTAAACCTAATTAACTAATTCCAAGTTGTTATGAGAATAGAATTTGATTTTAATTCTCAGTTTAATTCAAGGACAAATTAAACAAGAATTTCTTATTGGCATTTCTCAACACTCCCTCTCAACAAGAAATGAATTATCATCTACCCCGATCCTGTCTCTGTGAAACTCGAATTTACTGACGATGCCTTTGTCAAAATGTCAGCATCTTTCTCCTCCATGGGAATGTACTCTATCAACATAATCTGCATCAATACATAATCTCTTAAATTATGATATCAGATATCAATATGCTTGGATTGATCATGAAAAACTAGATTTTCAGAGTTTGATACAACTCTGATTATCGCAACAAATCATATTTGGATCCATCTGTTGACCAAACAAACCAACCAGGATCTTCTCATCCAGATGGCCTCACATGCTTCCTGACTCACAACAATGTAATCTACATCTACTGAACTGAGTGCAACCAATATATGTCTCTTGATGTACCAAGAAACTGTCGTTGACCTAATACTGAAGAGCCCTCCTGATGTGCTCTTCCTGTCGGATGGATTGCCTGCCCAATCTGCATCGGTGAAGCCTTGAAGCTTCACTCCCTATGTATGTCTTTAGCATAGTCCATAATGAGAAGTTCCCCTAAGTTATCTCAACACATGCTTGGCCGCCTTCCAATATAGCTTGGTAGGCCTAACCATCGCTTGACTAAGTTGGTTAACTGCATAGAAAATATATGTCGTGTGTTCACCAAGTACATGAGTGAATCGACAAGCTGCCTGTAAACAATAGCTTCCAATACTTCCCTTGAAGTAGCATCCTCCTTCCTCCAATTACCTGCTAGAGGAGTCTCCATGGGTTTGCTGCTTTCCATGAAGAATCTCCTAAGTATCTTGTTGGCATACTTGCCTTCAGGCATAAACAACTCCCCATATCTTTGCCATACCTCCATGCCAAGAAATTAATGCATGAGTCCCATGTCCTTCATCTCAATATCTCTTTCAAGGTCCTCCTTGCAAGACTTGATCAACTAATCATCACATGTCAGTATGAGATCATTAACATAAATTACAATGATCAACAACTTACCTTCCACCACTATGTGGTACATGTTCGCATCTGCTTCCCTCTTCATGAAGCCTAACCCTGTGAAGTAGTTATCTATCCCGGTGTACCAAGCACAGGGTGCTTGCTTCAACCCATACAATGCTCTCTTGAGCCGACACACATGTGACTCATGGTCAAAGGTATCAAAAACTTTAGGTTGCTATATGTACACCTCTTCCTCAATCATGACCTTAAGGAAGGTTGTCTTCACATCCATATGATGTATCTTCCAATCCATATGTGCTGATAGTGCCAATATAGATCTGATTGACGAGTACCTTGCAACAGGAGCAAAGATCTCATCATAGTTAATCCACTTTACTATGAAAATCCACACGCCACAAATCTAGCCTTATGATTCTCTACACTACCATCTGTAGCTTGCTTTACCTTGTAAAGCCAACAGGAGCTCAAAACTGACTTGTCCTTCGGTCTCAGGACCACATCCCAAACATTGTTATGAACTATGGAGTCATACTCCTGCACCATGGCATCAACCCAAATCAACTGCTGCACTGCTTCCATAAAGGAAGATGGCTCAGTTACAACACATTCGCCCATAAGAGCCATGTATCCAGTGTACCTTTGAGGTGACCTCCTTTGCCTTCACTAAGAAGTGGGTTCTCCCACATTCTCTCGTGCATCATCCAACAATTTGTCAGCCTCTCTGGTGCACTTCATCCCTCTCTGGAAGAATCTTCATGAGTGGATGTCTCCACTGTCGGTTCCTATGCATGTGGTTTCTCCACATCAATATGAGGCTTCTAAACCTTAGGAGCTAAAATCTCCTCATCCACATGTATCTCAAGCTCCCCCTCAAGGGAAACTCGGATGGCCTTCTCCTCATCAAATTTGACATCCCTGTGAACCATTGCCATCCTACTGATTGAAAAGTACACCCGATAGTTGTGAGGTGTATCAATGTACCCGAAAAATATCCCCAACTCTACAGTCAGCTCAAGCTTCTTCTGTGTATCTTTGTTCACATGGAAATATATCGATAACCCAAAAATCCTGAAGAGACCAACATCTAGCCTCATACCATAATAAGCGTCCTCTGGTGCCTTCATCTTAAGTATCCGATGTGGGCTACGGTTTTGAACATAAATCACAGTGTTGCATGCCTCAACCCACAAGTATAGTGGTAGTCCCTGATCATACAACGTCACCCTCATTGCCCCTACTATGCTTCCTTTCTTCCTCTCGGCCACCCCATTCTGCTGAGGGTTATGGGGTGTCGTCAACTCCCATTTAATCCCTTCCGCTGCATAGAAGTTCTTAAACTCATTTGAGACACTTGCCACCGTTATCACTCCATAAAGCTTTAACCTTCTTTCTCGACTCTTTCTCCACCAATGCTTTAAACTCACAAAACTTTGTGAAGGTTTGATCCTTTTTTTGCATGAACAATATCTAGCATTTACGAGAATAGTCATCAACAAATATAACATAATACCTATGTTTTCCCGTGGATCTTGTAGCGAATGGTCCACACACATCTGAATGGACTCACTCCAGAATAGCCTCTATTCGATTGCCTCTCTCGTAAAAGGAAGACTTGGTGTATTTTCCAAAAGTACACCCCTTACATGTATCAACTTGCTCAATCGTACCTTTAGGAAGACCGATAGAGATGTCTTGCAATATATTCAAAGCCCCATAATGCAAGTGGCCCAATCTCTTATGACACAACTCGAAAATGTCTCGAATATGTACCCTTTATGATTTTTTTCTCAACGCAACACACTCCTCTACCTCCAGCTTATAGATATTCTTCACCCGAATCCCTATCTTCTTTACTTGACCCATAGCTATGTGTCGAAGGAATGCCTATCCTTTTGAGAAGATCACATCATAGCCTCTATCCTCAATCATGGCAATGGATGCCAAGTTCTTCTTCAGCTCGGGTACATACATAAAATTCTTCAAGATGAGTGGAGCCGCATACTCCCTTTGAAAAGTAATCTTGCACAATCCAATAACACTATACTTCCCGTCGTCACCCATATCGATATGCATATGGAGATATTTCTCCTCTAGGTCACTGAATAACGCTTTGTCAGTAGTCATGTGGAATGAAGCTCCACTATCTAAGTACCATACATTTCGCATCATTGATGACACCATGCATGGAATGAGGGAAAGTCCAATTTAAATTGAGAGGCCAAATCCTCACCCACCACCCCTTATGAGGACTTCTTCTTAGACTTCTTCAGTCGAAAGTTTGTAGCAAAATGGCCTAGCTCATGACAATGAAAGAACTTAACTTTCGTCATGTCTTACTTCTTACCTCCATGATAAGAATCCAATTTTTAATTATAAGCTTTCCCTTTTCACTTCTTCACCTTAATCGCTAAGGCAAAGTTCTCTTCATCGTCAATCTTTGATGAAGAGCCATCACTGGTGTTCCTCCTGATCTTCTCCTACATCAAATCTAACAACAATCATTCCCAATCTATTAGCTTCTCCCGAACATTAACAGAGTCCTGATAACTATGCAAAATATTTGGGAGTCCTAGAAGAGAAAGACTCACCATATCATCCCTCCAAGTTCATAACAATGCTGATTGAACTTGGTCAAGTATTTTGGAATAGTATTTCCTTTCTCCATTTTGATTTTCCAAAGTTTTTCCTTCAGTGCCAATTTCTTTTGGTCACTGCTTTTCTGATATAAGTCCATCATTTTTTTCCACATACCATACAGAGTTTCCTAGCCATGGAGACTTGAGACAATGTGGTCTCAAAATCCCTCAAGGATTATCCGCCTCATCTTCACCACAAACTTCTTCCATTCGGCCAAATTATGTGCATTCGATGCTGCTGGCTTAGAAATTTCTTGATCAACGAATTCCTTCAAGCCTTTATCCTCTAGCACAACCTCCATTCTATCCCCCAGGCTATAAAATTTGAGTTTACTTCTAAGGCATACTCGAGCTACAAACCATAGAATGCCATATGCCGATCCTGAAGTATGTATTGCAAATTCGAATTTCACCTGTAACCCAAAACTCAAAACTTCGAAATCTCCTCTAGTATATTTTTCTCAGCTTCAATACCATCTAGAAAATCATGTAGATTCACAAGCTCATGAAATGTACTAAAGCACAGGAAACGAATCTGCTTCTACTTTCAACCATTGGAAGTCAATAGATTGATGAAAACAATATGAACAAGAAGAAGACAAATCAATGACACATAACACAAGATGTATATGGGGAAAGCCACTACTCAAAACCCCGCTATCTGTATTGCATATATCAGAAATATGAGTGAAGATACAAATCTTGTTCTCACTAGAACAATTCACCACAAGTATGGTCAACTCTCTCAGCTCACAAGCTATCTCTTGGCCAACACTTAGCCAATTCTGCAGCTCTCCAAGCCCCTAATCTCTTGTGTAATTCCTAGGATGAATAACCCATATTTAAATGGAATTCATGCTTCCAAAACTTCACAATCCAAACATAGGATCAATCTCTCATGCATGCATGATATTTACACTCCAGTAAATAATACCACTAATAGTACACTGACCCTGCACTCTAGTCTCAACTCGATCTTTCTGTGAACTGACATGCATGAGTTTCTCATGAGGGTATTTTCAGTTAACCGGAGTAGCACTAGTGGATGCATTAGGGCACCAACTCACTTTTAGTCTTCTATTAGTTCCTCCAATAGTTTGGAACTAATTTAACTGAACTTAACTCAGTAAGCTGAGTGATCTAATTTTCAACTCAATTTAAACTCATATTGGACCCTTAAAACTTAGGGACAATATATACATGACTACAGAAAGACTTCCAACTGGAAATTCCTAACCTAATTAAGTTAATTAAACTTAATTAACTATTTACAAGCTACTATGAGAATATAATTCAATTTTAATTCTGAGTTTATTTCAAGTACAAATTCAACTCGAATTTCTTATTGCCATTTCTCAACAACTGAGAACCCATTCGGTACTGAGATTCTCAAGCTTTGTAGTTCCCAAGACCTTATAATTTGTAATGGAATAAACAAGTAGCCTACCTCCAAAAAGATGACTTGTATCCATGGGCTTGGTAGTAGTGTTGTCTATTACGCGATATTTGAAACCAATGTTCTCAACCGTATTGTGAACTTTGATGTGCTTAATGATTATGAACCTAAATCTGACCATAGGCCTCTGTCCTTAATTCTCAATCTTGTCATGCGTACTAGCCACACACAAGATACCTATGAAATTCAAATGCACACTTTTTTCGATAGAAGTAACATAGATCTTTTCCTGAAGGGTTTAATGAGGGATTTAGGCTTCCTCAAATAAAATAATACATTGATAAAATCTATTATAATTTTACTACTACCATTCCCCCTACCATTAACAAATTCTCTACCAAGGTGTCGTATAAAAAGAATGACAAAACAGCGAATCCTTAGTATGATAAGGAGTGTAAAATTTCTAGGAAAGTGATAGAGACACTCTTAACAAAATGGTGAAGCTCAGAAATATAAGCATATACAAATCCCTTAACAAAAGGAAGAAGAGGTCCTATATTAATAAGAGACAAGTGTCTTCTTTACCTTTCTAAAGTTTCATTAACAATTTTTTGGCGGAATATACTTGTTCGTAAAAAAAATATAGTCATTCGATCCCCTCAGATAAGTGGGACATCTATCATAAGAAGTTGTAAGACTCCTCAGACACGATGGGAATCATATTAAAAACTCTTATAAAGGAGGATATCTTTTATTTAGAAGATAATGAGCTCAAGATTAAAAATTTCACTAATTTTCTTCAAAATGGGAAGGTTTATCCTCATCCCTAATATCCACAAGCTTCTCAATTTCGCAGTAAAACATGGCTTCCCTAAGATTTGGATGCAAAACCTCATTGTTCGTATCTTTAAAGTGGGGACCAAAACTTCCCTCCAACTACATGACCATTATGATTAGCTACATTTCAGCCAAACTATATGGGCTCATTTTGGAAAGGAAGATTAGGATTTTGCTAGAAAGCATTGGTAAAACAACTAAAGGGAAAGTTGGTTTTATGAGACATCACTCAACTATCAACTATCTTATCACTCTTAGGATCATTTCTGAGGGGTGTCACAATAGTAAAGCTGATCTCTTTTCTTATGTTGACTTTATAAAATCTTTTGAAATTATTCGTCAGGCTAAGCCATGGAAAAGAATTGAAAAGATAATGGTCCCTTGTGAGTTGAGGATTGTTGTGATTCATCTATATGAGAATTTTGTTGCCAAGCTTAAGATCAACGAAGGGTGTTATAAAGAAATCAAATGCAATATCAAGATTAAGCAAGGGTCTCCCCTATTCCCTACCCATTTTGGAATTTACATTTGATAAGCTCGAGGAGTGTTTGGAAAATGTGATTTTCAATGGCCACGAGCTTGCTGGTATAGTCATTACTCGTCTCCTTTATGCTGATGATATCATTCTTCTAACTAGAAGTCATGATGACCTCAAGAAACAACTTAAGAATCTTCATGATTAATACTCCAAGATGGATATGAGAGTTAACATTGACAAAACTAAATTCATGATAATTAAATCCAAAAAGATCAACCACGGTAATTTCATCTATGATAACAATTATTTGGAGCATGTTTCTTCATACAAATATTTAGGTATTAACATTCATCATCAACTCAACTAAAATTATATCATTGAGAATAGGATTAGTGGGGGCTATAAAACTTATTATGAGCTTGAAAATAATTGTAAGTCAATTGATCTTTGAATTTAGAGAAAAAAAGGTTTATATCATTGAGAATAGGATTAGTGGAGGCTATAAAACTTATTATGAGCTTGATAATAATTGTAAGTCAGTTGATCTTTGAATTTGGAGAAAAAAAAGGTTCCTCTTTGAGTTATTGGGCCACTCTATAGCCTAGTATACGTTAGATATGTAGATGTAATGTAAGTATTTTTAAATGTTGGCCCAAAAAAAAAAAAAAATAAATAAATAAATAAAAGTGATATGGGGAGATGAGTGTAAACATTTAAATGTTGGGTCAATTAATAATAAAAGTCAAAGTAATAAAAATAATGAAAATCAATTTTGTTATATTTTGATTTTTTATTAACTTGTGAATAGACTTTGTTACAATACCATCGTTACTCAATATCTCATGCCCAAAAACCATAACTTATTTCATAACCAAAATATTCTATAACAATATGACAAGATTCTTAACCATGGATATTCATCCCCACTTTACCCTGGATATTATTAACTTGTAAAAAATAGGCTTTGTTACAATACCATGGGCCAAAAACATGGCTTATCAAAACCACATGCTATAAAAACATAATTTACCTCACAATCAAAATATCTTATAACAATACAATTTTTTTTTAACTATGGATATTCATCCTCACTTTACCATGGATATTATTAACTTTTAAATAGGCTTTGTTACAATACCATGGGCCAATACAAGGGCTTATCGATACGACATGCCCAAAAAACATAACTTATTTAACAATCAAAATAGTTTACAACAATATAACAAAATTCTTAATCATGGATATTCACCGCCACTTTGACATTGATATTATGAACTTGTGAATAGGCTTTATTACAATAGCATGGACTAATACCATGGCTTATTGATACTACATGCCAAAAAATGATAACTAATTTCAAAATCAAAATATTTTACAACAATATGATTATTAACCATGGATATTCACCTCCACTTTACCATGGATATTATTAACTTGTAAGTAGGCTTTGTTATTAATACCACATGCCTAAAAACCATAACTTATCACAATCAAAATATTTTATTTTAATTTAATTTTATAATATTTTTTAATTGAAGCTAAAATGAAAAAGGTTATACTTAGTTTTGAGATATATCTAAACCTTCTTTCCTCAAGACTACTAAAAATATTCCCATAGCAATTAAAATAAGGTTTTAATAAAATAAAAAATGAGAATACTTTTATATTTAAAGATGTGAAATTTATATAATACAAATAGTATTGGTAAGAACCAACATACATCCATTTTAACTAAGGATCCAAGCAATGACAACAAACAAAGTGAAGGGAAGAGAGTGGGAGGGGGAGAGAAGGGGGGAGAGAAGGAGGGAGATAGTGACAAAGTTGGAGGGTGGAGAGGGATGGAGAGTGATGAGGGGGTACATAGAGGGGGAGTTGGGAGAGAGAGAGAGAGAGAGAGAGAGGGAGAGGGGGGAAAGAACAAAGACATAGAGAGATAGAGGTGGAGAGAGAGAGAGGGTGACAGAGAGTGGAGATGACAAGGGAGAGATGGAGAGGGAGTGGCAAGGGAGAGAGGAGTGGAGGGAATAGAGAGAAGAGGGGGGGAGATAGATAGGGATTGAAGGGCAAGAGAGAGAGTGGGAGGCATAAAGATGGAGGGAAGAGAGAGAAGGGGAGAGGAAGGGAGATAGTGATAGAGTTGGAGGGAAACGAGAGAGAGAGATGGGGGGAGGAGACAGAGGGAGGTAGGAGAGAAAGGGAGAGAGGAGACTCAAGAGAGAGAAGGAGAGAGAAATGGAGTTGGAGGGGGAAAAAGTGGGAGTGATAAGGGAGCGATGGAGAGAGAGTGAAGGAGAGAGGAGAGTAGGAGGGAAGAGAGAGAGAGAGAGTGATGGGGGGGAGGAGACATAGGGAGGTAGGAGAGAAAGGGAGAGAGGAGACTCAAGAGAGAGAAGGAGAGAGATATGGAGTTGGAGGGGGAAAGAGTAGGAGTGATAAGGGAGTGATGGAGAGAGAGTGAAGGATAGAGGAGAGCAGGAAGGAAGAGAGAGAGAGAGAGAGAGAGAGAGTATGTTTGAGGGGTGAGATAGAGAGAGGGAATAAAAAACAAATACATAGATATAAATATAGACATTATATAGTATTATATAACCAACCTAGATCCATCTTAAACCGGATCTATCAAGTGCCAAGAGGGATCAAATCTCTCGAGGTGCAAAGCTTTCCTCAAGTTTTTCACTCAAAGAAGAGGTTTGCACCTTGAGATATTGGATCCCTCTCAGCGTTTGATAAATCCAGGTTAAGATGGATATAGGATGGTCTTATATGGATGTGAGTTTTGGGGTTGTAGTATATTTAGAGATTTGTGGGGAAAGCTTGAAATGATTCAATTTTTTTTTTATAACCTAGAACCTCAAGACTAAAGGAAATATTCCCTATCCTATCCTCTTCATCGAAGCTAGCCTTTCCCCCATTGAAGGCATGACTATGTTTAGGTATTTGATGTATAAGAAAAAGCTTTATAACATGGAAATAAAGAGACTTCCCAAAATCCTCTTCATCGAAGCTAGCCTTTCCCCCATTCAAGACATGACTATGTTTAGGTATTTGATGTATAAGAAAAAGCTTTATAACATGGAAATAAAGAGACTTCCCAAAATTACTTCTAACTATAGCCAAACTCCCCACCTCCGACTCAAGCGTGGATGACATAAGGATGCCCAATCTTGCCTCGATCATTAGGGGATAAAGGAAGAGATCATTGTGGGGAATGAGGATAGTATAAAAAATACTATTACCTCCAAATTTAAGGATAATTTGTGGGATGTTAAGGAGTTGGAGGGAAAAAGAAAGCTTATATATCATAAGGAGTTGATCAACACCACCCTTGTTAACCAAAATTATCTCTCTATCTTGATTAGTACTAAGAAAAAAATTAACATTGTAAGGATAAGAACTAATTATCATCAACTTCGAAATGAAACTTTGCGGTGGTCTATTCCCAAAACTCCATAGGACAAAAGAATATGTTACCTTTGCGATACAAAGAGGGTGGAAAATGAAAAACACTTTCTCTTAGTTTGGCCGATTCTTACTCACATCCGATCTCATTTCGAAAACATTTACCACACGTCCAATCTTCTTGACTTATTAAGTACGCCTAACTATAGTGATCTTAGAGCACTTATTTTCCTTCTTTTTGATAATAAAAATAAAATTTGAGTCGGAATTAATTTCTTACTTCCTTAAAATCTGATAAACCAAATTAGTCTTTATGAAAATTAATCACGATAATTCATCATTATTAAATTTAATATTAACACATGGATTTAAACCCTAAAATCGGTGATTCTCTCATCTTTGAAATAAAGATTGCGTTCTATGCGGAGTGGAGTCGATATCGAAATCATTACAAAATTTAAAGAACAATTTTGTTAGTTGGTGTGTATGTTTCTGATTTATGAGATCACATATAACTTCTCATCAATCATAAAGTTAATGTTTTTTATAATTTCTAAAGTTCAAATTTAATGGAAATTACGTTTTATCAAATAATAGAAAAATTTAAACAATTTACAATATAGCAATTAGTGTAAGGCAGCCGCCACATAATTATAATTTTGTAATGAGATAATGGATAAACATAAGCATATCCCCAAAGGCTATGTGATATGACGAAATGATTTAAACAATTGATCATATACATGGTTTATAACGTATTACTTCGTTCATAGATTAAATTCATAATAAAGGTAGTGTAATTAGTTATTTTTATATTATGGAAAAATTGCCATTAATAATAATTAATAAATAATTTGTTTAATTTTCATTAAAAAAATAAAAATGTTTAAATGAGATAAAATGAGATTGAATCGTTTGTAATTATATTATATTATATTATTTTATATATATAT
>APFE030814266.1:0-10788 GCA_000404065.3 Pinus taeda | reverse complement strand
ATGTATCAAGGGTTGGAGACTTTTTATGAAAAAGACTGAGTTCTCATATTGGTATATGTACATTTTCTTATTGCAGTAATAGTAAACGACTGTTGTTTCTTCTCAAGATTCTCAATGGATTATATTGTTCAAATGTGATGGTATTTTGTTTTGTTAATGTTCTGATACAGCCATGTTATAACATAATCACTCAGAATTCATTTTCAATGCTCTGACTTCCTGTGTGTTTAGCAAGCTGTGGTTTTTTGCTAATGTTCTGGTACAACCTTTGTCACAACACAATCACTCAGAATTCATACCTTATGCTCTGACTTCCTGTGTGTTTGGCAAGCTGTGGTTTTTGTGAAGTAATGTTTGAACAATTAATGCAAAGAGCCTTGACTTCCATGAAATGACTGTAATTTGTTTACTAAGTGTGTGAGACTCCATAGCCCAATGAAGACCAAATCTGATGTGTGTCCAACCAGCTTCATTTTCATAAGTGTGTAAAGAGTTAGCCCTCTGTTATTGTGATTAATTCTTATCAGAAGTTTGTGAGAGAGCCCTCTCTGATCAAGGAGGCTAATCTTTGGTCTAAAGTCTGGTCTGAAACAGTTGCATAAGATTTCACTAGGTTGCAGCCCTTAGTGTGTGATTTTGTGACAACATTTTGGTGCGTCTGGCGGGAGCCTGATGATTACTCATTCCCGAAAATATGAGGTTGATTTTCTGAAGGTAGCAGGAATTCAAAGTGATTTTCGAGGCTGCATTCTACCTTGGTGACTCCATTGATTTTCAAAGTTTAAAAGGTGGCTTCGAGAGGAAGGTACACAAGGAGTAATCCAGACCCAAATCCACCTATTCCTGTGGAGAATCCAAATATCATCTCAAGGGGTAGACAAAGGTTCTCTGATATACCAGGTACTTCTAATATTTCTAAATCTTTGTTCCCTGAGTTTTTGAGAAGTCCAGAAAATAAAATAGTAGATGATAAAATCCAAGAAGTGTTATTGAGGTCTGAAGAGGAAGAAGAATTGATTGGGATTATTTTAAGTTTACAAAAGAGAGGTATTGATACCTCATCTTTAGTATCACAAACAGATAAAGAGGAGTTTTGGGAGATTGTCACCTCTGAATTGTTGTTAGAAGAGGAAGACTTAGAAAAGCTCAAGGAGCTTGATCCTTTTGAAGTATTGTTTAAATCAAAAACAGGTCTCCCTCTCCCTGACTGGAGTTCTTTTGTCAGTGGGTTACAAAGTCCCAATAGTCCCTTTCGTACTCACACTTTATCCTCTGTCTCTGTCAGCCCAAATAGCCCTCAAACAACATCACAATCTAGCTCTGCCCTTTCTGGTCATACAGTACCAATTGTGACAGTTCCTCCATTTCATATGGCTATACCTGCAAGGTATGCTCCTCTAGCCCTCCCCCAAATTTTACATGATCTCCCTAGCAAATATGCTGCTATAATTCCAACCTGGGGAGGAGATGAAGACATTACTGCTGAGGAACATGTAGATAGGTTTAATGACTTTGTTGATAGAGAGGAAGTAGATGATGAGGATGTGAAGTTAAGGCTATTTGCCCAAACCTTTATTGGTGAAGTTCGAAAATGGTTCAAAGCCTTAGGAGCAGGTAGCATTCATAGCTGGGCTGAGTTTGAAGATAGCTTCTTAAGAAAATGGGGCAATAGAACTAATCCTGTTCAGGCTCTCACTGAGTATAATAATTTAAGAAGAGCCCCAGAAGAGACTATCCAGAATTTCTCAAAAAGATTTAATAAGATATATAATTCTATCCCAGCTCATTTGAAACCTCCTGGGGCTTTGGCTCAATTAAGGTATGCTCAGTCTTTTGACTCAGATTTCTCTCTTTTACTCAGAGAAAGAGAGTCTGTTAATTTGGCAGAAATGCAAAATGATGCAGTGAAGGTAGAGGCAAACATGCTTGCTGTCAAGAAAACAAAGATGGCAAAGGCTAGAGTTAAAGAAGAGGATAAGCCTTCTACCTCTGCTCAAGAAGACAAATTCGAGACTATCATAAAAACTATGGAAAAACTGATGGACCAATTAACACTTGGAAATGCTGCTGCTCCTCCAGCACAGCAAGAGCCTAGGTTCAGAAACCCTCAGTTTAGAAGGCCTCAAAATCAGCAGAGGCCAAGAGACAATAAAAATCAGCAAGCAGATCCACCAGTAAGGCCTCCCTTTCAACAAAACATGGTAGATGAAGAAGAAGGACCTGAAGAACCTGAGGAATCTATTCACTGTCTTGGTGAGGAAGACTCAGAAATTTTCCTAACAAAGGAGGAACATGATGAGTCTAACCAGTCAAAGGCCGAGGAGGAGCCTTCAGATTTTTTAAAGGGTTATCAGCATGCCATATTTGAAATTCAAAAGCAATACAACCTTAGAAACAGATATGTACCAATCACAGCAAACAAAACTCAGCCTAAGAAAGGTGTTTCTAAGGTAGTAGAAAATAAAAAGGAAGAGCCAAAGCAGGCTACTGGAAAAGGTGATTCTCTTTTTGAGAAAAAGGACAATCAAGCTCATGATTTTTCTAAGGAAGTTGAAAAGTTTACTTCTGTATTTAATATACAAAATGAGATTGCTAAAATCAAAATTTCAGTCCCATTTAATGAAATTTTGAAAGTAGACAAGTATAGAAGTAAAATTGTGGAAATGTTAAATTCTCCACCAGGAGGAGCTGATATTTTGAATGTGCAAGAAGATAATCCAGTGATTTGTCTAGGTCCAAGACTTGAAGATGAGCAAAATGATGAATTTCCTCCTTTCTATATTAGCATCAATATACATGAGATGACTCTTCATAATGCCATGCTAGATTCAGGAGCATCCCATAATCTTATGCCTAAAGTCATCATGGAAAGATTGGGACTAGAAGTAACCAGACCTTACAAAGATTTATTTTCTTTTGACTCAAAAAGGGTTCACTGTATTGGACTGATTAAAGATGTTGTTGTGTCTCTCACACAAATCCCTGCAAAAACAACTGTCATGGATGTGGTTGTCGCAGATGTCCCACCTAAATTTGGGATATTTCTTTCAAGGTCATGGGCAGCAAAAATCAAAGGTACCATGCAAATGGATTTGACTTATGCCACTATACCAGTTTTTGGAGAACAAAGAAGGTTATACCGTGAAACAAGAATGGCATATATGGTGAGTAGCAAAGACAAACCACAAAACTTTCCCATTTATTCTTGTGACACAGGCCTTGGATCAGCTATTTTGTTTAATGAATCAGTGGGAAAAGAACCTCAGGAAGAAAGGACAGAAAATCAGTATGAAGAATTGCAGCCAAGTAATGAAGAAGATGATTCTGGTTGCTGGTCCTTGTACTTTGATGGAGCAGCAGGGAAAGAAGGTGCTGGAGCTGGGATTTGGATCATGAGTCCAGCTGAGGAAAGTAAGTTCTTATCATACAAGCTTAATTTTGATTGCACAAATAATATGGCCGAGTATGAGTCTCTGGTTTTAGGCTTAGAAGCTTTGATAGAGTTTAAGGCCAAGAATATTGTTATTTATGGAGACTCTGAGTTAGTCATAAAACAAGTTCAAGGTGTTTATCAAACAAAGGATGCAATAATGAGAGCTTATAGGAACTTGGTGTTGGATTTGTTGGAAAAGTTTCAGTCATATACTCTTACTATAAAAACCAGAGATCAGAATTCAATGGCAGATTCCCTTGCTGTGGCAGCTAGCCTTTTTGTTGTTCCTAAACATTCTTCTGACAACTATGAAGTTAAAATTCGCCATAGGCCAGTTATCCCAGATAATATCCTTAATTGGCAGGTCTTTGAAGATGATCAGCAGGTGAAAAACTTTCTAGAATTAAAAGGAGAATTTGAAAATAGTCAAATTGATCAGCAAAATATGCTAGTTGAAACAAAAGAGAAGTCTGAGGTGTTACAGCTGCAAAATAACTTGATTCCTAAAGGACTCATTCCACTTGAGAAACTTTTTGATCAGAACGATGTTTTTAAAGCACCAAAGTTGCAAGCAAATGAAGAAGAGGTAGAAAGTTGTAATTTGGGTGATTCCGTAGCGCCTAAATTAGTCAAAATTTCAAAATTTTTATCAGCTGATCTTAAGGTTAAATATATTGAGTTGATGAAGAAATTTACTGATGTCTTCGCATGGAGTTATGCTGATCTAAAACAGTATGATCCTTCAATAATACAGCATACCATTCCAATCAAGGAAAATGAAAAACCTTTCAAGCAAAAGCTAAGGAGAATCAATCCTCTTCTTATGCCACTTATTGAGAAAGAGGTAAAGAAACTGTTTGATGCAAAGATTATTGTTCCCATTAGGTTTTCAAACTGGCTTGCTAACTTGGTACCAGTAAGGAAAAAGAATGGAGAGATAAGAATTTGCATAGATTTTAGAAATTTGAACAAGGCTTCATTAAAGGATAATTATCCTCTTCCTAAAATGGATCTTATTCTACAGAATATTGTTGGTTCTAAAAGGATGTCAATGTTAGATGGTTTCTCAGGATATAATCAGATCCTTGTTCATCCAGATGATCAGGAGAAGACAGCTTTCACAACACCATGGGGCACATTTATGTATGCCAAGATGCATTTTGGCCTCATGAATGCAGGGGCGACCTTCCAGAGGGCCATGGACATTGCTTTTGCTGAAGAGAAAGACAAGTCAGTGGTAGTATACCTTGATGATATTACAGTCTTCTCAAAGAGGGAAGAGGATCATTTAAAACACCTCGAAAGGATCTTGCTCAAATGTAGAAGGTTTGGTATTTCCCTAAATCCAACTAAGAGCATTTTTGCTTTGACCTCTGGTAAATTACTTGGGCATATTATTTCAGAAGAAGGGATTAGAATTGATCCTAATAAGGTCAGTGCTATTTCAAAATTGGATTTGCCTAGGAGCAAGAAGGAGGTCCAATCTTTCCTTGGTAAGGTCAATTTTGTTAGAAGGTTCATTCCCAATTTCGTTGAAGCAATCAAATATATCACTAAAATGCTTAAGAAAGGAGCAGACTTTAAGTGGACAGCCGAGGCAAAGAACTCATTTGAAGAAATTAAAAAGGCTCTCACTCAAGCACCGGTTCTGATTAGTCATGATTTCACCAAGGAATTTCTAATTTTTACATTTGCCTCTGAAGATACAGTTGCTGGAGTCTTATTACAGAAGGGAAATCAAGGTATGGAACAGCCCATTTCCTTTTTTAGTAAAACCTTAGCTAATGCTGAATTGAAGTACAATATTTTGGAGAAGCAAGCATATGCATTGGTGAAAGCAATCAAGGATTTTAGAATCTATGTACTGCATTCTCATATTATTGCATATGTACCAAGCACTGTTATTAAAGACATCCTAACCCAAGCAGACCCTGATGGTAAAAGAGGAAAATCGATAGCCAAGTTGCTAGAATATGACATTGAAATTAGACCTACTAAGTTAGTGAAGGGCCAAGGATTAGCAAAACTGTTAACTCATTCAAATCCAGATAGCAGTGAGATCAATCTTAATGCAGAAATATCAGAAATTTCTGAGATAGAAGAGGAATTAGTCCAGATTGATGAAAAATTTCTGACATCAGAATGGTATAGAGAAGTGGCATTTGTTTTGCAACACAACAGAGCTCCAGATAATCTTTCCAAGTCTAAAGCTCGGTTCATTAAGCTTAAATCTCTGAGATACTTTGTTCATGAGCAGATTTTGTTTTGGAAAGATGCAAGTGGGATTTTACTAAATTGTCTTATTGAGGAAGAAGCTGAAAAGGTGATGGATGAGTTTCACAAAGGGGATTGTGGAGGCCATCACTATTGGAGGGCTACTGCAAATAAAATTTTGAGGGCGGGATATTTCTGGCCAACCATGTTCAGAGATGTCTACAAAAGGATAGCTTCATGTCATGAATGTCAGATGTTTGAAGGTAAAAGAAAGCTTGTTCCTATGCCACTAATCCCTATCTATGTTGAAGCCCCCTTCCAGCAATGGGGATTAGACTTCATAGGTGAAATACATCCTCCTTCATCAGGGCAGCATCGGTGGATTCTCACAGCCACTGACTATTTTACAAAGTGGATAGAGGCGATACCAACCAGGCAAGCTAATGATTCAGTAATCATTTCCTTTTTAGAGAATAACATCTTAGCAAGGTTTGGATGTCCACTCAATCTTATCACAGATAATGCTCAGGCTTTTAAGTCTAGAAAAATGATAAATTTTTGTCATCAGTATCATATTTCCCTTGGTCACTCAACAGCATATTATCCACAGGGAAATGGTTTGGCTGAAAGCTCAAATAAAAGTCTTGTGAGAATTATCAAGAAACTTCTGCAGGAAAACAAGAAGGCTTGGCACTTAAAGTTGATATATGCCTTGTGGGCTGATCGCATTTGCACTAAAAGATCTATAGGAACATCACCTTATGAACTTGTATATGGTGCAGAAGCTATTTTCCCAACATCTCTTGGGGTACCAGTTATGAAGCTAATTCAAGGATTAGAGGAGGAACCGAATGCCATACAACGAAGGATTAATCAATTAATAGCCCTGCAAGAAAAGAGAAATGAAGTGTATGAAGGCCATCAGCAAAATCAGAACAGAGTCAAAAGAGCATTTGATAAGAAGATTAAGGATGTCACATTTCAGATCAGTGACAAAGTTTTAAAGTGGGAAGCCAGAATTGAGGAAAAGGGCAAACATGGCAAATTTGAGAATTTGTGGAAAGGGCCATATCTGATTTCAGATTACCATGGAAATAACACATATATTTTACAGGAAGTTGATGGATCGCCATATGCTGGAGGACCTGTTAATGGCAGGTTCTTAAAGAATTACAATCAGTAAAAGTTCACCAAGCATTCCATTATCATTGTACATGGCCGTTTTATGAAAGTTTCTGTTTTGAAAAATAATTGACAAGCTGAACATGAAGATTTTAGCCCGAGGAGAAGGCCCATAAAATCTGACAGGGATGCTTATCAGTCATATGCAAAATGCAATAAATGGATAGAGGCACTGGTGCTACGAGTTCTTAGTGTACTACAGGAGCACACTATCCCAAGTGGAGCCGCTGTTATCACTTAAGGTTACAAGTTCATCTATGTATAATAGATCCATATATAAATTTTTGGTTCAAGTCAATAGGTTGTTTAGGTTTATTACTTTGAAATTAGTCTTTTCCAAAGATATTGAGGTATGTCCTTGTTAAGAAATCGTTAGTTTCCATCTCCCATAGCATATCTAGTCTTGATTATATCATTCTGACATTGCACAGTTTCGTAGCGTAAATATTATTGGCCTGTTTTAACTGCGAAATCATTTTCCACCTTTCCTGAGCAGCCATTGCGTAGCGCGGCATGTCATTTCATGATTGCCAGCGCTACGAAATCGGGGATTCGGGTATTTTCTGCAGTACATTGCCTTGAAGTGTCAAATCTTGGGGTGTGAGTCATCAAAAACCGTTTAAATGTGTCAGTCGACATCCCATCTAGATCATAATAGGATTCATCCCGCCATTAGAATAGGATCACACACATGTCTATGATGTTAATCAATCTTATGAGGTAAGGTGGTGCAATTATGTTTATTCATGACTGCATTCAACGTGCCTATCCCATGCTAAGTGTTTCAAAAAACAAAAGGAAGCCGCCCGGATTCTTATTCAAAAGAAAGTCTACTGCAAGCGAGCCCGCATTCTGAAAGCCAAAGCTGTTGAGAGATTTGTAATTGCTGATTGAGTTTCTGTGCAAAGATTTTTCTGAGCAAGATGGAAAAACGAGAGAATAGATCCGGGAGATGCTTAAGGACTGAACCAGAGGGACTCGACCTCACGCTAAGGGATGAAAGTGTTGCTCGAGCGTTCAAACAAGCCAGTTGCTGGAGGTTTTGTGAGAAACTAAAGGGCGGGCATACGGAGGTAACCAAAGCTTTTGCTCTGAACTTTAGTGGTCTAAATTCTAAAGTTGCATTATTAGAATTCCCTGTTTCTCCACAAGTTATCTCTACTGTTACCAAGATCCCAAGGAGTGGTCAGGAGTGGTTCAAAAACTACAAGTTTGATACAACACCGTGCAAAGAATTTCTGAAAGAGCAATATGTCAACCAGGACCTTTCTAAGGCAATTCCCAGGCATTATATCAAAGAGCAGTATGCTCTAATACTTACAGCTATTCAGAAGTACCTCACTTGTGAGGGCAGGTATACAAAAATATACTCCTACCATTTCAAGCTTCTGTTACACTTCACAGGAAAGACCTCCATAGATATTCCTTTCTATCTGTTTAGGAGTCTAGGCAAAATGTGTGACAAGGTTCAATATAAAAAGGAAAATCATGAAACGTCTCTTTTTCATCATGGCCTAATCAAGTTACTGGTATTAGATAGCCTGAATAAGATTGGAAGGGATTGGGATTCATTTATCTTCATGTCGGGTTTCCAAAGTAAAACCGGTCTAACCCCTTTACCAGACAGAGAAAAAGAAAAAGGGACTCAAGAGTCTGCAATGGTTGAGGAACCTGTACTGGAAACAATAGTGGAAGAGCCTACAGTGGCTAAGCCTAAGCAGCAGGCTAAAGACCGTAAGAAAACAAAGAATAAAACAAAACAATCAGGGAAACCCATAGTTATCAAAGAAACACCAAAACCATCTGAGCAAAAGATGAAATACCAGAAAGTGGCATCCAAGCCAAAGGAAATAGCACAGCAAACCAAAGTCAGAACAAGGAGCCAGTTGAACAAAGAAAAGGGAAAGTCAATTGCAACAGAGGACAGCCCCATGTCAAAGGGTAGCCTTAAAGATTTGTTAGAAGCCATTGACTTTGAACAAGCTACTTCTGTACAAGTGGAGCCCGTGCCAATAGACCTGACACATTCATCTCCTGACAGTTCTAAGAAATCTAAAGCCTCTAAAAGGCTCAGATTCGAAGAAGCGGGAAAGGAATTCATGGTGAGGCCCCGAAGGCCAATTACTAGAGGTCAAGCACAAGCAGCAGAACAAATTCCAAAGGGTGAGGAGACTGCCAAGGCAATAACAAAACTAACTAAACCATTGCCTGAGATAGAGAAAACAGAAGGGATAAAAAAAGCAGATAAGGCAAAGAAGGCAAAAAAGGCAGTAAAGGTAGAGAAGGTACAGGAAACTAAAAGGATAATTTATACCAGAGAGCAGACCAAACAGAAAGGAAAACAGGTAGCTCAGGCCAAAGAAACCAAGGAGAGCAAAAAGAAAGAGAAAAAGGAAAAGACTCCTTTGGTTAAAAAAGAGAAAACCTCATCCACTAAAGGAAAATGGGAAGCAGCTGACCAAGAGTTGGCCAATTATGAAAAGACAGTGTCCGAGATTGCTACTATGGAAAGTGAACTGGCCAAACTAAAGGCTCAGCTAGGCCAGTTAGCTGCCAAATGAATTTATTTTCATTATTGCACCAAGTTTTGTTTCATGTTTTTTTAAAAAAAAGGGTTCATTAATGTTTTTGAGGCATGTATAAAGGAAAGGATAGTATGCTATTTTTGGATCAAAAGAAAAGATGTGGCAGTCTGAAATGATTGAAGACTGTGATTTTGTGATTTTGCAAGAAACAGCAGTTTCGTAGCGCGCTACGAAACTGCTGTAGGTGACTATTTTTAAGAGAAAATTTGAAAACATTGCTGAGGTCACCAAATTTTGTGGAGAAAGGCTTCGAGGATGGAAAGGGAATCACCATGGTTGCTTAAGCCTTCAAAGGTTGACAAGTGTAAACCTCAATGCATAAAGGTAAGATCTGTTGTTTTTACCAAGTTCCATGAAGCTCCTTTATGACCGCAGAATTAGGATTTTCTGGTAGGCTCACCAGGGTTTTGAGTTCAACACCTGGCAGTATTCGAGAAGCATCTTTATTATTCAGGCAGATGGTGTATGGCATGGTCATTAAAGGTCATTAATACAGCTTAAAGCATATTTTGTTGGAAAAAGAACATGGAGCAAAACAGGGACCAGGAAAACAAAGGATATTTCTGCAACAAATGGTTGAGTCAGCAACACATTCAGGATCCAAGACAGCAAGTACAACGAATGCTCCTCAGGATACATTTCAGCTCCTACATGAAGAACACAGCTGTCAAAATCAAGAAGGAATCAAGTAAACAAGGAGAAAGAAGCAGAATTTGATTAGAACTAGGACTCTTTGCATTAAAAGCAATACCTCTATATTTAGTAAATTAGTTTAAATACGGATAAGGTAGTTAGTTTTAAGTTTTCGAGCTCCCTTCATGCTTGTTGAGGAGACTCAAGATAGGGATAGCTTTATTTCCTATATATAGCAAGAACTTGGATGTATCAAGGGTTGGAGACTTTTTATGAAAAAGACTGAGTTCTCATATTGGTATATGTACATTTTCTTATTGCAGTAATAGTAAACGACTGTTGTTTCTTCTCAAGATTCTCAATGGATTATATTGTTCAAATGTGATGGTGTTTTGTTTTGTTAATGTTCTGATACAGCCTTGTTATAACATAATCACTCAGAATTCATTTTCAATGCTCTGACTTCCTGTATGTTTGGCAAGCTGTGGTTTTTGTTAATGTTCTGGTACAGCCTTTGTCACAACACAATCACTCAGAATTCATACCTTATGCTCTGACTTCCTGTTGTTTGGCAAGCTGTGGTTTTTGTGAAGTAATGTTTGAACAATTAATGCAAAGAGCCTTGACTTCCATGAAATGACTGTAATTTGTTTACTAAGTGTGTGAGACTCCATAGCCCAATGAAGACCAAATCTAATGTGTGTCCAACCAGCTTCATTTTCATAAGTGTGTAAAGAGTTA
>APFE030814260.1:128374-161237 GCA_000404065.3 Pinus taeda | reverse complement strand
CCAAATCTAGAAAGGATATTGTCCTCAAGGAATCGGATAATAGTGTAGTCATTGGCTTGCCTACATGGGATGGCTTCAATCCACTTGGTGAAATAGTCGGTGGCTGTTAAAATCCACTTGTGCTGGCCTAAAGAAGAGGGATGGATTTCACCTATGAAGTCAAGACCCCATTGTTGAAAAGGCTTTTCGGTTGAGATGGGCTTAAGGGGCAAAGGCAACAGTTTTCTTTTTCCTTCAAAGATTTGGCATTTGTGACATGAGACAACAAATTTTTTGACATCTGCAAATAGAGAGGGCCAATAATAGCCAGCCCTCAAAATCTTGTCAGCAATGGACTTCCAATATAGATGTCCTCCACAGTCCCCTGCATGGAACTCTTTCATGATGCTGTTGGTTTCATTTATGGTTAAACAGTTTAGTAAAATTCCTTCATGATTTTTCCAAAACAGGGCACCATCTATGACACAAAACTTTGATGCTTTCATTTTTAAAAATCTCTTTTTGGTTCTGGACAACCCTCGGGAAGCACACAAGTTTAACAATACATAAAAAATATGAGCATACCATGGGGATTGTAAAAAGGTTTCATTGATCCGTGGAGTCGCCAGCTCCTGTTTGTTGTCCAGTTGGTTAATGTCTAAGGCCTGAAAGTTTGTTTCGGACATTAGTTTGGCCAAACCTTGTCCCTTTATCAGTTTTGTGGGTTTTATCTCAATGTCGTATTCAAGAATACTGGCAATCCATTTGCCTCTTTTGCCTTCTAGTCCCTCTTGAGTCAATATGTCTTTTACAACAGAGTTCGAGACATAGGCAATCACATGTGAATATAGGATATAAACTCTGAAGTCTTTTATGGCCTTAACTAGGGGATAGGCCTGCTTTTCCATGATTTGGTACTTCAAGGGTGCATCCCTTAAGGCTCGGCTAAAAAATGCGATTGGTTTTTCATTTCCTTGATCATCTTTTTGTAAAAGGATAGCGGCTATCGTGTGCTCTGAAGTAAAGGAAAAGATGATAAAATCCTTATCAAACTGTGGACTTGTGAGAACATGCGTTTGAGTCAAGGCAGCCTTGATACTCTCAAAAGCCTGCTTGGTTTCAAGAGACTATCTTACCTTGGCATCCTTTTTTAACATGTTGCTTAACAATCTTATCAGTTCAGCTAAATTTGGCATAAATCTCCTTAGGAAATTGATTTTTCCAAGGAATGCTTGCAACTCTTTTATATTTCTTGGGTAAGGAATTTGAAGGATGGCTTGAATTCTTTCCGTATCAATTATGATATCGTCCTTTGAGATGATGTGGCCTAGCAACTTACCCTCCTCAAGGCCAAACAAGGACTTCTTGGGGTTCAAGGAAATGTCATATTTCCTACATGTCATGAAATTTTTCCTTAAGTGTTTGAGGTGCTCTTGATCAGATTTGGAGAAAGGGGTTAAGTCATCAAGATAGAAAACAAGGAATTCATGTATTTCATTGGAAAATGCAATATCCATTGCTCTTCGAAAGGTGGCACCAGCGTTCTTTAGCCCGAAAGGAATTTTAACATACTTAAATGTTCCCCACGGTCTGGTAAAGGCTGTATTGTCTTGGTCATCCGGGTGAACAAGTATTTGATTGAAACCTGAAAATCCATCTAGTAAAGAAATTCTAGATGAACCCACTACTCTTTGTAGGATGTGGTCCATTTTGGGCAAAGGGTAGTGGTCTTTTAAGGAGATCTGGTTTAAATTTCTTAGGTCTACACACAGTCTGATCTCCCCTGATTTTTTCCTTGTGGGAACCAGATTGGATACCCATTCAGAAAATCTGATGGGTGCTATGATACCTGCTTCAAACATTCTCTTCACTTCCTTCTCAATGAGGGGAAGAAGCATAGGGTTTATTCTTCTAAGTTTTTGCTTGAATGATTTTTGATTTGGTTTTAAGGGAATGGTATGTTGAATCACTGAGGTGTCATAGGACTTCAAGTCCTCATAACTCCAAGCAGATACATCTTGGAACTCTTTGAACAAATCCACATACTTTGGTTTTTGATCAGGGGGTAGATTTTTGGACAATTTAATCATTCTAGGCTTTTCTGATGTCCCTATGTTGTGTTCTTCTATGGCAGCATTTAAAGGCTCCATTTTTGGATTTTTGGGCACATCATTGTCATCAAACATATCTTCTAATGGAGTAAGGCCAGCCGACAAAAAAATATTCTTCAGATCAATGAACTCAGCCTCTGCTTTGGTGGTTTTCTCTAAATGCATATGTTTCAGCTATTCTATGTTTGCATTGTCAAAAACAGTTGGGTTCAGGATTTGTTTTGCTGTTGCAGCTGTTACAGCCTGCATATTTTCATTTGTTTGTTGTTGGGAATTGTTCATGGCCTCCATGTCAATGTTTAAATTTGAAAACTCGCCCTAAAAAGTGAGGAAATTGTTAATGTGGGCATCATTTTCAAATACTTTCCAATCTCTAATATTGTTGGGAACAACTGGCCTATGTTTTATCTCAGCAGTAAAATGGTGATTTGGCTCAAACGGAAGCTTGCATGTACTAGCAAAAGTGGCTAGGCTGTGGGCATGTATGTTATGGTTTCTAGAAATCTTGGCAAGCTCAGATTCAACGAAGGTGTTAAGTATATCTGTTGCAGCAGTCCTATAGGCCCTCATCCTATTTTCATTAGTAACGAAGTTGCCCTTCATTTGTTGGATGATCAAATCGGGGTCACCTAGAATGGACACTTTTGTAGCTCTAAGAACTTTGAGCAGTTTTAGGCCTAAGAGGAGAGCTTCATACTCTGCCATGTTGTTGGTACATATGAAGTTTAGTCTGTAGGCATGGCCCTCTGCATGGTTGTCATGTGTATTGTGAATCCATACACCTGCCCCTGCTCCTAACTTGTTGACAGATCCATCAAACTCTAAATACCATGTGATTTCTTGCTTGTGGTTTGTATCAAGAGTTTCAGTCATTTTAGGAATGGAAAGATTTAGAGTTTCTGTTTGAGGAGGTTCTTCTTGTTTGCTGATTGCCCTATTTGTTGTAGCTATGTCATGGGCATGGGCAACTGATTCTTCTTTCATGCATATCTCTAGCTCTAAAGCTAAAGGCTTGTTAGTATTTGGAGGATTGATGTCATCATTTAAAAGAATAAATGAATCCATATCAGAATGGATTGAGTAAATTGGAAAATTTTGGGGCTTTTCCTCGCTACTTACCACATATTTAATGATTATTTCTCTATACAGTCTCTTTGGTTACCCAAAGACAGAAATAGTGGCATAAGAGAGGTCGAGTTGGAGGGATCCTTGGAGTTTTTCTCCCCATGATCTTGATAGTAGCATGCCATATTTTGTGGGAATGTCAGCAACTACTACATCCATTAGGATTGTCTTGTTGGGAAATTGGACTAAAGACACACAAAGGTCTTTAATTAAGCCTAAGCACTTGAATTGACTTGAGTCAAAGGATTATAGATCTTTGTAGGGTATAGTGACATCAAGGTTTAGCTTTTCCATTACAGCTTTGGGCATAAGATTGTGTGAGGCGCCTGAGTCAAACATAGCATTATGCAAGATTTTGTCACGTATGTGCAGACTGACATAAAAGGGTGGAACAGATCCATATGTTAATTTTCCATTAACTTTTGGACTGAACAACAGCTCAGGGGTATCATCCAAAATATTTACATCATCCTTTACCTCTGGTAGTTGAAGTGACCTTTGAATTTGTTGCCTGTACACATCATGTTTGGCAAGTTCTGAAAGGGGGATGGATATCTTAATTTTTCCAATCTTTGCTTCTAAATTAAATGGTTTTTCCAATGGAATTTTTGCGTTAGCAGTAGCAGATTTCTCCTTGTCAAGAATACTTTCTGTGTTTTCCTTTTGACTGTCTGCGTTATTGTGCAAGACACTATGTGATATTTCTATCTTGGGAAGATTTTTTGGAGTGTTGTTCAAATTTTCTTTTAAGGAAGAAGAAGGTAGAGGCTGATCAGTAGGAGGCTATATGTCTGATATGTCCTCTACAGTCACTTGATGCGGGTTTGGGACAGTAATATCAACTGGTTCTGTTATGACAACCATACCTTTAATCTTATTAGGTTGTTTGCTGTCCTTTTCTTTGTTTGGTACAGGGACTTCAATGGTTCTTGTTCTCAGTTTATATTGTTTGTGGACCTCATACACAACAGAATCATAACCTTGTTTAAAATCAAAAGACTCTCCCGTCTTGGTCTGAAATTGTTTTATATCAGGGTAGTCTTGGTCTTCTTGAGTGAGAAAGATTTGTTGCTGATTTTTCGAATCTATCAAGTTCATGTGAGTATCTTCTGTGGGATCACTAGATGTGGATGCCTCTGCATAGTTTTCTTGGAAAGGAGGCCTAATATCATGGTCGGGACTAGCCTTTCTAGCATTTGTGGTTTGATTTTTCCTGAATTTTGGATTCCTTATGGTGTTGGGCTATTGCCCTTCCCATGATGATTTCCTCTCAACACTCTCTACTCTGTCTCCCAGCCTAAGCATGCCATTGATAATAGCATCCAACTTCTGGTCTAAGGCTGAGGGTTCTTCCTTAAAGGTAGTTCTCCTCTCGGTTCTAGCTCTATTTCTTTTGGCAATTAGGTTTGCCTCCACACTAACAGCAACATTTTGCATCTCTGCAAGGCTTTGAGGGGCTCTTTCCCTTAACTAATAAGCCATTTCAGCATCAAAACCATCAGGGAATTTGTATAAGGCAAGATCAGGTGGAGGTCTTAAGTTCTGTGGTATTGCATTATAAACATTGTTAAATCTTGCACAATAGTCCAAGACAGTCTCCTGAGGGCCTCTTTTGATAGTATCATACTCAGATAATATGTGTAAGGGGTCTTTCTTTTTCTCCCATCTATTGATAAACGATTGATATAAGGCTTCTGGGTCTCCTATGGAATTGGCTGGGAGTGCTCTAAACCAAGTCCTAACGTCGCCTGTTAAACTTTGAACAAAAATTTTCATTCTCACACTATCATCATCAATCTCATAACTCTCAAAGTAGTCCTACATTTTCTTTATGTGCTGAAAGGCCGTGCAGGAATTTGTGCCATCATAATAAGTTATTTTATTCTGGTAATCCTGAGGCATAGCCCCGGGATTTGCAGGCAGCTGTAAAGGTGCATATCTATTAGCCATAACAACTGGGATAAGTGGAACAACTGGGATAAGTGGAACAATTGGGGCAACTGGGATAATTGGAGTAGTAGTGGTGGTATTTGCAGTGGATGGAGGTGTGGAAATAAGGTTTGTAGAAGTGGATGATGAATAAGGGGAAGTAGGGTTAGAACGGAACAGAACTTTAACAGGGGTTGCTAAATGGCTACACTAAATTCTTTCGGGACTGGAAGCAGTCAAACCTTCTTGTTGCTCTTGTTTTCTAAGGATATTAGGAATTATATTGGGGTTATCAAAAACAGCTTGGGGATTTGGATCTGGATTTGATCTTGTGTAACGTGAATGCTTCTTGGGAGCCAACTTCTAGCTTGCTTTTTTTGGGAATTTTTCTAAGAATACAGGTTAATAGAAACTTTTAAAGGTCAGTTTCTTCCTCTGCGGAGCTTCGGACTGGCTTGTGAGATTTATCTGAGGAAGGTCCCCAGCGGAGTCACCATTATGTTATCACTCAGGTTATCCCTAAGCTCCTGAAGGGATACGGCCAAGGTAACCACAAACCAATCTTTGGATTACAGGTTCTAGCCCACCTGTAATCAAAGAGGGTGATCTCTTGATGATTTAACATTGTTGATGATGATTTTAGGCTAGCTATTAGGTACAATGGGTTTTGTATAGGTTTGGATGGTGTTTGAATGGAAGGAAGATGTGTTCAAGCAGAGAGGCATGCATAGAGTGATAGGTTTCAAACCATTGGGCATGGAGTCAAGGAGTAGGGCCGCAGGTAGGCTTTCTTGATCACAAGAGGAATATGGAGCAAGGTGGTTGCACATGAAACAACCTTTAAGCTAAAGAGATGGAGTGAAATGTAAGGAATGAGAGGCAATTAAGAATCTCTCAATCAACTTAACGGAGGGAATGAATATGAGCTCTATCTAGGGGCAGTTAAGAATCCCTGGATAACTGTCATACATGGTGAATTAGGGAAAATATGAGCCAGGTGGAATTCATATTTATGCCTAAAACAGATGAAAAACATAAAGAAACAGCAGAAATTGAGCATAGAGTGCAATTAAACAAGTTCTAAGCTAATCTTTCTTTCTACTGCTTAGATAATGATGTATGAATGGAAAAACAGAGGTAAGAAACACTTATTGAGTCATGTACTAGCACAAGAATTGCACAGTCACTCTTCAACCATTAAACACAGTACACAATTCATTCTCCAAGCTCGTAAGCAGTCTTTGATTATAGAAATTATCAAATATACATTGTGAGTCTCTGCTCAAGCAAAACATCCAACCAATAAAAAAAACCAACCCCCTTTACATTGTTCAGGGCGTGATATATAGGTAAAATATCCAAAAAATATTTATTACAGCCGACCTAAACAGGTTTGCGGGAAAAAGCATTTTTTAAACCTAACTTGTGCTTAAATTAAATGCAAGTAAATATTCCTTGGGCTGTGCCAAAGGTAGCTGGATCAAAATGAGTTAATGTGGTGTCCTCTGTGACTTGGTGCAATGCTTTTGTAATAACTATGCCTTGAGCTTTGGTCCATTGATCTTATGTGGGTTTGATGTGCAGTAAGTGTGATTTGAGTGCCTTTAAATGACCTTTACTGCTTCTTTGACTTTGCTGGATGGTCCTTTAATGCTTCATCTGCTTTGGGCCGCTGATAGATCTTCACTGATACACTTCGCCGCAACACTGATACACTTTGCCGCTACCTTATCTTCTTTGACGTGGATTTTGGCTTCACCATTTTCTCTGATACTCTTTAATGCCTGAATCGGGCCTCTCTCTTTCTTCTGATACGTTAAAACTGCAAAATCGAGCCTCTTCTGCCCTTTTCGGCGCAAAAATGGCTGAGGAATCAAAAGATTCCCTAAAGATTCCCCACTTTGGCCTATTTCCCGTAGCAATAGTGCTAGGCGCTAATCGCGCATCGAAAATTTCCTTAGAATTTGAATCCGGGCCTCCTAAGATGCTTTTTCACGCTTGCGTGCCTTTCTTTGGTAGGTGACGTCAGCATGAAGTCAGCGGTGGGTCCTAGTATGGCGGATGACGTCAGCGGGGTGACATGGCAGAGTGACGTGGCAGGGCGTTGGATGGAGCGGTGCCTTATATGTTTTTGCGATGCGATAGCGATAACTGAAATGTTGCGATTTGCGATGAATTTGCAGTGAAACATGTCTTAGTGATAAATCATGTTTTAAACGAAATATTTGAATAAATGGAAGCATGTGGCGAGGAAGTATTTGTGGTGCAATATTTTCTCTTGATGCGATGGCAATGTCGCATCGGAGCAAAAGGAAGCAGCATGCATTTTGGGAACATGACTCTTGCGACCACCGATGCCGACTTGCGATATCGCATCGGCGAAAAGGGGGAGGGGCATATATATGTGGCATATAGTATTTGCGATACGCCGATTTGCGAAATGGTATCGGTGGAGCATCCATCGGGGAGAACAAAAACGAGCACCATTACCTTTGAGACCTCCAACCGCGATGATCGCGTCAGAGGGGGTCCAAAGGGATCAGAAGAATGTTAAGGCAGTCGGCAAGGGTTATTGTGATCGGAAGAAGGGAATATATGGTTTCGAAGAGTACTCGAGGCCTCGGAGGAGGTCTGATAACCTAAAAAAAGGAATTTCATGCTTTGGAAGGAGTCCATTGCATTGGAATATGGTTTTAAAGGGGCAAAAATGAGGGTTCTTGCTATGTTTCAGACAAAGTTAGCAATTCCCGAGTGTACTTATGGTTATTTTTCAACCAAGGGGAGGGGATAAGTATGGAGGGGAGTTATTTAACATAGTTTTAATAGGGGATGGGGAGATAGATAGGGAGCTATATAGTAAAGTTAGTGGTGAAGATGACCATGATGAGAAAGCGCTAAGTGTGTGAATCTTAGGCTATTAGGGAAACAATGATTCATAAAGGGAGTATGAATATTCCTTGGGCAAAGCAGATCTTTACCAAGGTGAATGATATGGAAAATGATGAAACTAAGAGGCATCAAGCAGATCTTGATCTCTTTGAGGGAAGTTAGTGAGTGATTTGGGGAATAAGGAATAAGGGGGAAGTTAGTCATGCCTCGCTTGAATCTTTCAAATGGCAACTGCCTGATAATTGTGACTTGAACATATATGACACTTGAAAATATGGAATTGATCACAAATCAACATTCTGCAACCTCAAAACTACCTACCCAACCTACTTACCTAGCATTTTTTCTTCTTTTTGGTTTGGGTGCACTTAGACTTGCAGACCCAGCTTTTCAACTTTTTCTTTTTCTGTCCTCCTATCTACATCTACACTTATTTCATCCAGGGGCTCAGATTAATCTGTTGAGCACCCTTGCTTCTCTACCTGTCTAAGAATCTGCCAAGATTATGTTGTTTGGACAGATATTCATTCTCTATATTCTAAAACAGGAAATTGAAACCTAGGGAGACCAAGATTAAACTGTTTGGATCTCCCTTTAGCCGAGAATTCTTCAAAAATGGAATAGTACATCAAAATTGGAACACAACAAGTGGCACTTTGAACTGGCACATTCTCATGGCATCCTTCTTTGGCTTCTGTAGCAAATATGGAAAGTTGCAGCATGCAAAGTATGACATATTTGGCATGTAAAAATGTCAATCATGAAAGATGAGTAACCTGCTGCAGCAGGAGGCTAACACATACTTGGGTTTTGGAAGAGACAATTGAGGTGATTTTTGGAACAAGTAGTCTTGGACAATTGAGGTTGATCAGAATAGGTGGGAAAATGAACTAATATGAGTTAGATGGATGGATCAAGATGATTCAAATGGATAGATTGGGAAGATTTGGGATGATTTAGATAGACAGATTGGGCCAATTTAGGACAACTTGGGCATAATGATCTATGTTGTACAAGGAATAAAATGAAAGGAATGAAAGGAAATGGAACACACATAGAAATATAGCAAAGAGCACAGTAATATAGTGAAAATAAAACTTTTTGTGATAAATAAAATAACATAATACTATATAATACAAACTCACTATAATGGTGGTAGATATAGGCTCTGAAGGGAGAGAGAGAGAGGGAAACTACACACATTCACAAAACCTATTAAAAGAAGTCGAGAGAATGGAATTTTAACGTAAAGAAGGAATCATAGATGTCTAAAACCCTAATTCTAGAAGATGAATCATCAAACGATTTGTGGGGTCTGAGGTGCTTAGTTGGTACAACAACTTCATGGTCTCAAAACTTTTGTATACAATGTTTTAAGGCATGCAATAGCTCATTGGAAATAATTATCCAAAGATTACAATTTTTTGCTAGGACTAGGGAGTTCCATGACAACCCTTGGCCCCCTAACTCACTAAAAAACATAATTTAAGGCCTCAAAACAACTCCAAAAGCTTGGGACCTGAAAACTATAGAAAAAATTCCAAGATGATAGAGAACTGTTAAGTCTATGGAATAGGTGGGTGGAAAAAGATATCTACCTAGATCACACACTTGACAAATATCAATTCACTTTCCATATTTGGATAGTCAACAAACAAGCCATAAAGTGAAGCAAGTTATCTCTATGGGAACTTGGGTCCACCTTAGAATGAAGGGGCTTGAAAGTGCAATGCAAGATCCATATAAAAGGATGATGCATCAAAGTGAAAAGGCATAACCAATAAGCATGAGTCATTAGACCAGAGTGGAAGGGGTTCTATGATTGTGGTAAGTTTAGGCTTAGGAATAATGGGATGAATTATATTGATTGAGTTACAAGAAGAAGAAGAAAGGGCCACTACAAGGAAAATACCTTCTAACAGAGGTTATAACAAAGGTTTTAGTGTTATAATATTGTCAACAAAACATCCGCTAAAACATCCATTTGTGGTGGCAGATGTTTTAATGGAGATTATAATGGAACTTAATCACAACTGAAAAAATATGTGAGACCCAGGGTTTTAGTGGACGATTTTTTAGCAATGTTCTTTATGAAAAAATAACATCAATGTATTACATATATAAAAGCACTAGGGTTGCATACATAAATAAAATCACTGAGGCGTTGAATGAAAAGAACATCGGTGCCTGAAATATATACATCCCAAACGCGTACATATCAAAAAATGCCCCAGGGCATTCTTTTCATGAACGACACCGGGGTGGGTAAAAAAATATTGCACATTCGATTCTTTTATTTAAACATACAATGTCAATGTGTATGATTTGTATAAACATACCGGTGTGCTAATGATATAAAAGAACTGGTGCTATTTATTTTAATAATGCATCAGGACTGGAAATAATATTTTGTAGCACCGAGGAGTTACTTCTATGAAAGCACAAGTGCTTTAAGAATTACAATGCATTAGGGTGTTAATTTCAAATAAGATGGGTGCTTGAATAATTAAATGCCTTGGTGCTGTCATTTTTCGAAAAGGCATTGGTTGTAGAAAAAAGATGTTGTAACGCTGATTTTATATAACAAAACGAACTGGTGTGTACTTATGTTATGGATGCACTGGTTTTTTGTATTAGATTTTCTCCTTTTTTGAAACATCGACCTGTGACAGTGCAATTATTGCTATTTTTTAAATATGTTACTCATCGAAAAATAGACATATATACTATACAAATTTTATATAAATTAAAATTTGATTAATGCATTTTTTTATGATATTTGGATTAATTTGTTTTTTTTATCATATTTTGCATCTCTTCATTATAATATTTAATTAGTGGTGTAACATTTCATAGCGACATTGGATAACAAAATATAATAAATTAAAATATATTTTGTTGTATATCAATAAGAGGTTCTTTTTCATTCAAAAAGGGATTGTTATTGGTAGCCCCTTGTCTTTAAATTGGGACACTATGTCCATTACATTAAACAAAATCCCTGATTTTCATAGACAAATATTGCAAAAAATACGACAGGTTGCATTGATATCCAAATAGATCATCGTTCTTCGTTGTAACTAATATCAATGCTCGATATACTTCCATGACTTGGATTATTTAGACAAATATTTTGTTGATTGCATCGATTATTTTCATCTTCTTGATCTTGTTTCATCTGCAAATATAAAAATAAAGTGTAATGAGTTTATCTACAATGGTGAAAATAATGAAAATTGAAATAAATAATATACATCAATGTAAATCATGTAGCAATGTACGATGGCAAGAAGTGACCCGTAAACTATACACATGGTTTCAGAACCAAGTCTCATGCCTTGTTGCAACAAGTCTTTTGTTGACGTAGTTCCATCCTTTATTTCCTACATGTTTAATAGCCCATTATAAATCATATATTTAATAAAGGAATTTTTTGTTCTATTAATTATAAACACAGAGAAGTAAAACCACATAGATACATACAAATTCTAAAATTAAATTTTGATATTCTAACATATACTCACAACCCATATTTAACCCACTGCCAATCAATTCTTCCAATGGATCTTCTTTGTATGTTAGCACCTATTTGAATACATTCAAGGATGGATGTTGTAAAACAACTTAAAACACAAAAAAATGAAACCTGGAGTTGTTATAAGGAAATATTAACAATTAATCAAAAAATTGATATCAATGCTTTTATTAGGCTTGTCATCATGTTTCAAGTGTTGAATGAGTTTCGTTTTGTTTTATTTTTAGCAAGACAATACTTGAAAATTAATATTTAATGCTAAATTATTTTTTTATATGTATAATCTCAAACACGATTACATACATTTGAAGCACCTTGTCGTTGAGATGGCTCCTCTTGTGATGTAATTATGCCCATTTCTTTGACCACCTCCTTGTATAATTTTTTGGACATTCCTACTACCATGTTTTGCATATCAGCTCGTTGATCCTTTGGGTTTTTCATAATCTTCCTGAAAAAAGTAATAAACTATTTTTAATTGATATATGAAAACTAAATATAACAAAATTGATATTAATAAATGAATGGTGTGTAGTAATATATACATATAATTCTAGAAAATGATTTTAATTAAGAACATTACATATTGAATGATTATTTTTCGTTGTTTTATGTTTTTGTTATTGCAAGTTTGACATGTCTCATTGACCATTTCTTTGGAAATGCTTCATTTAGTTTGGATATGATTTGGTTCTTAGGATTATTTATTGATTTTTGTATTGTATGTGGAAAATACGTCAATATGTTTGTTCCACTATATCCCTCATAGTTTTATAAAAAAATTCCCCTTTTCATTAACCTCCAATACCACTCCAGATGAGCTAAGGACCAATTCATCATCATTTACATGTTCTATAATTTTTCTTTTCTTAGAATGACATTGATATTTTCCTTCATTATTGCTACCTGTAGAACATTAAACATATATGAATCAATAGATTGTTTGAAACATGTTATCTAGTATTAAGTATATTATTAATGAAAATTAAAAAAAAAAGAGACTCATATTGAATAATATTCTTTTCATTCACTTCATTCATCCTTCTACAATTTTTCTATCAGGCTTTCACGCTCTTCTGATCTTAGATTAGAAATATCTTATCAACCTTGTTCGTTTTGTGGCTCTTCATGACACACACTAACCAATACATGTTAGTTAAACTTACATATAGTTCAAACATATGAATTTTGTAAATAATTTACAAAAAACCTTCCTTCTCTATTTTTTTGATGTGCTATCATTGTGTCAATCAGTACTTTTGTTACTTGACAACTTCTTAGACATTTTTTAACAATATACAACCTATACCAATTAATACAAAAGCCATTAAATATGTGTTATACATAAATCAAATAATTTTCATCCAAAAGGAGCTCTGGTAACCGATGTGTTTATTTGAATAAATGCCCCAGTGTGTTTAAGCCACTAAACACCACTTGGTGTTTATATGTTCAACACCAAAAATGAAAAATATTTTTTTGAAATAATTTTAAATTATGACGGTGTGATTTGTAATGATAAAAGTACTGTAATGATTTAACAGTGTTATTTGGCAAAGGTGTGTTGGTGCATTATATTGCACTAGGAGCACTGATAAATAGACTGGATAGAGCTGATAGGACTATAATACATCAATGCGTTGTGTTACATAGGGCACACCGATGCATTATATTAAAAGAGTGCATCACGAAACACATGTTTCTTTTACGAAAAACGAATAAGGCAGACAAGTTTTGGATCTAATTCAATAAGTGATCCCCTACTTTACATGTCAAACGCCCTATATATAATAAGTACTAAACCCCATTAAATCTAAAATGTCGAAAATGAAAAACCCTAATTGTGAAGTGGTAGAGGGAGTTAAACCCTAAGGTGAAATTTTGCAATCACATACACAAGAAGAAGCAAGGCTTTAAGGTAAGTATTGAATTTTTTTTGTTTTTTGTTCTTTTTTATTTTAATTAAATCTAAATTGGAACATAGATGATAAATTTTTTACTAGTAAAATCAATAATATTTTTTTTATGATATAGGGTTTTTAATTTTTCTTTTCTGAGTTTTGAATAAATCTAATAGAAATTGTAAAAAAAGTTAACAATAAAATCTAAAATTTTTGCTATGCGGGGTTTCGAGTGATTCACCATACCTTTCAAATTTTGATCTTTCTGTTGTTCCAAAATATTTTTTTGCTCCATAGTACTGCCAGTATGTCTCTCTTGCATATGATATCTCTTTTAATTGCGCTGTAAGGCGTTAATTATGAAAATAACTCTCCTTCCTAGCCACCTGTACCTTCATGAGCCATTGATCTAAATGTTAGACGATTAAAATAGTCTAGACCATTAGATTGATTTTCGACAGGTATTAATTAGCTACGATGTTATTCAAGTTACGCCGATTTCCCTCTTTAAAAAACTGCATAGCCTCGAAGGAACCAGAGGACGTGCCAATGGAGGTGATGGTTAAATGGAATGGAGAATGAAGAGGGCGATGTTTTAAAAGGAAACAAGCTGCATGTTAACTCTCATGGAAGCAAGTTCAAGTGGGTTGACTCCTTAGATTTGGAGTTCAGTACAGTTTCTAGAATGGCTACTCATGGCTCGGTTAGTATTTTGAATCAAATTTCATTTATCAAAACGATTTTAGGAATGTAAATTTGTAATTTTATGACAGGATTGGTAAATGGTATTTCCTCTTGCAAATCGACCATAGTTATGGTAAGAGAGTTGTAGTTTTTTGTGGGCGTGAAGTTTCATTTATAATTTTGTTATTGCCAAGAGAAATTGGTTTCTAATGTTGTTGTTTTGTTATGAGAACGGTTCCAGACTATCTTCTTTGCCCCCTTGTTGCTATTTTCTCTATAACTGAAAAAAATCATGTGTCCAAGTATCAATCAATTTTATGTCAAACCATTCACCAGTGGATATGTAAAATATATGTTACTTTTCCAACTGCAGCAATCATGACGTGGAAGTCTATGGTCTTCACGCGAGTGAAATATCCACTAGATAGTGAATTGTAGAAGGTCCAAGGAGTGGCAACAAGCTCATTCAAGAACGATGCTCTTTTAGGGGTTAAATTTATGTTTTCTTGAAGCTTCTCAAGAACGTCTGCAAAGTGTTTGATAGAAATGTTGAACCAAAAATATTCTGTTTTGGAAAATTTCCACAAGAAGGGCTACTCACTACCCACCTATCCCAAGGCTAATTCTTGTACTTGTGCTCTTGACATGATGGTTAATCTCCCAAATGAAACATACATAATAGATGATGGCGTCGGCTTCTCTAGCCATCTCATGCATTCCTCATTCTCCTCTAAAAAAATTGTTGTGATTAGATCTTTTGGAAAAGAGTGCTCTCCTTGCAGGAATTCCTTGAGGAAAATAGGTCCTACTGCTTGTGTAGGGTACCCCTTGGATATGGCTTGTATATATTCTGATCCTTCAAGCTCCTCAAATGTATTCACTAGAACATAATATGCCTTATTCTGGATTTCACTTTCATAAACTTGTGATATGAAATATGAGATCAGAAGAGTATTCCTCTTGATAAAAGGAATGAAGAACTTTTGGCAAGAGTGGTGGGATACTTGGTAGACAAGTGATGAACCTGGTGGGATTTTTTACATCCTCTGCTGCAAAAAAAAAGGGGGATAATCAGTGATGCTGAGATTGGAATTTGGGAAGCTTTGGAGATTTTCTAAGGCTTTATCAATGCACTAGGGTTAGCGTGGAATTCTCTGTCTTTACTGAATTGAAAATGGATGTCACATAATTTCAATAGATGATTTAATATAATATCGAATGTCTAGTTTGTTTGACAATATTTAAATTAAGTAGTGTGGATATGGCAACCATTATTACAATACAAGATATAAGACTGATTTAAATATTTGTGCTTTCTTTGCATCACTCAAAAAAGATTTCATGTGTTCCTTTTTAATGCAACAAATGTTTTTCGTTTGCTTTGTTTATGATCGGTGCAACTATGGATGGTATTTAACCTTTATACAAGGATGGATCATGGTGGGAAATAGGTGGGTTCTCGACACAAATAAACCCTCCTCCTGATTTCTTTAGGGGTTCTCTGCTTGAGCTTCCACGGGAGATTATGCCCCCTGTTGTGCAGTTGCAGGTTTTTTTCTCTTTGAAAACCTTTGTTTCAGACTTCGATTATTTTGTTTTGTTTATGATGGGTGCAACTATGGATGGTATTTCACCTTTATACAAGGATTTGTGTATTTGGCACTTATCTATCTCAATGGCTTAAGAACAAGGGATATATGTAATCCATGGAAAACATACTTAAACGTATGTGTTGTACTCATGGAATCACAAGGATTAACCAAGGGATCTCTAATGTTTCTTAATTATCATGCCCAAATCATGTTAAATTCTACCAAGGTAGGGTTTCTCTGTATATATACTCATTGAGTTTACAATATATTTCTTTTGAGGTTTCTACAATGACTAATAAATCTGAATCATTACAGGTTTTGCCTGTTATGATTATGGGAGCCTTTATACCAGGCTTAAGGTGAAAGTATCCCTTGGAGGAATACATCATGACTATATTTCTTGTCATTGGTTTGATAATCTTCACACTAGCAGATGCCCAAACATACCAAAATTTCAATGTATAGCGAGTTATTATGGTCTATGGAGCTTTGATTTTGGATTGCTTTTTGGGCAACTTGCAAGAGGCATATTTACTCTGAAGCCTTCTATTGGTCCATACCTAGAAAACCATAATGCAAAAATGTTTGTGAAATGATCCTCTATTAATTTTATATTATTTGAATTATATAAGGCTCAATGCAACTTGCTCAAGGTTTTGAATAGTTAATATTGTTAGTTGAGTTAAATATCCTTTGAGTTGGTTAAGGATATTTTACTACATAGATCAGGTGTAGACCTGCTCAAGTTCTACCTTGTTATGTTGATACATTCAATACATTCAATTATATTAAGGGTTTTTCAAACTTCAAAAGATGAAAATTGACAGTATTCATGCAAAAAAAGAATTAACAAATGGGCAGTCAAGGTTTTGAATAGTTAATATTGTTAGTTGAGTTAAATATCCTTTGAGTTGGTTAAGGATATTTTACTACATAGATCAGGTGTAGACCTGCTCAAGTTCTACCTTGTTATGTTGATACATTCAATACATTCAATTATATTAAGGGTTTTTCAAACTTCAAAAGATGAAAATTGACAGTATTCATGCAGAAAAAGAAATGACTACAATTTTGAGTTAAACAACTTCTATAGGAGTTATGTTATGGATATATTACTGCAATTTTGAGTTAAACAACTTTTACAGGAGTTATGTTACAAATATTTTCATACTTGTAGGTAAATGCTTGTACAAATGGACCTATAATCATTGTTTCTCACTTTTATTTAAAAATGAAACAAAATTGACTACTACAGTTTGTGCTACCTGGGTGCTATTAAGAGCTTGCTAGAGAATTAAACAAAGTGGTAGCATGAGTATTGAATCGAATTTGGTACTACGACTATTTTATGAAATTCGGTAGTATGAACGAAATAAATGCCACACAACTCAGTTTTCATCTTACTGAGAATCAATTGTTTGGATGGACTTTAAAACAAGTGAACCTGTGGAATCCCCCTAATGCAGTGGTTTTCTAGGAGGATTGGCAATTAAAGTGAATTGTCTTAAGTTTGTACAATTGAGGTGTGTTGTTTTAAAATGTAGCAAAAATAGTGAATCAATGGAGATATCAGAGAAATTCCAATGTTGTAAAACATATTTTGTATTTGAGACTTCTCGGGCAACTTAAAAAATTCTCTAGGTGATCTTCTTCAACCATAATTCTTTACTCTTATGTGGTTTTTCCCCATCTCACCTTGCTGACTTTAGTGTTTGTCATTGTTTTGTAGAGCAACATTGTTGCAACATAATTGTTGCATTTACCTTCTTGTCATCCTCTGCCATGCTGAAAAGTTGGTATCCTTGAAATTGATTCAGATTGGCATGAGGTATAGGTTGAAAAATATACAGACCAACGCTGGTTCATTTGAAGAAAAATTTCATGAGTTGAACCAAACTATTTTGGATCAAATAAAGGTGATCAAATAATAATCAAATAAATTTGCTATATTAGAGGGATGCCTCTTAAACATAACCTAAATAGTTTTAGATGGAAAGAACATAATTGAATCCGAAATCAATAGTATAATATGGTTAGAATCAGATTACTTGTTGCTAGCCTTTAGTGCATTGGACATGTCAAATGTAACTGAAACTCTTAAGATATATATCTCAGCTAGCATAGAAAGCCCCAATCCAGGGCCACTGTTGTTGATATAGATGGAGATGGAAGTTTTTTGATGAATGTGCAAGAATTGACCACCATCAACTTAGAAAACTTTCCTATTAAGATAATGGTATTGAACAATCAACACTTGGGCATGGTGGTTCAATGGGAAGATCACTTTTACAAAGCAAACAGAGCACATACTTATCTCTGGGATCCATTTGTTGAATGTTGTTTTATATGGTGGGATTCTTCTCCAATTTATTCCTTATGACGTTTCCTTTGCAACATTTGGTGCAATTGCTAGTTAAACCCTAACAAAAATTATAAAATTTGATATTAGTAAAATCAACAATAAAATTTAAAATCTTTACTATGTAAGGTTTTCAGTGAATCACCATACCTTTTAGCTTCTGGTCTTTTGAATAATTCTATTGCTCCAAAGTATTATGTTGTTGCACAATTCTCCTGAAATGTCTTTCTTGCAAATCGCTCCCTTGAAATTTTGGGAAGAATAATGAAATAGTGAAGATTTTACTATTTAAAAGACTTTATGAAATTAGATTTTGAAAAATCAATTATTGCTCATTTTTTACTAAAAAAAAAAACTTGCGCTTTTTTTTCACTTAATTCGAACATCTGTGTGTTCAATAGTCAAGAGAATTGGTGCATTTACAAGTAAAACACACTGAAACTTTTTTCAGGGCGCCATATTTTATCAATACACCAACATGATAGAATTTGTTTTTTTTGTTTGGAATCTTGAAATGGCACGGTTAATATTTTTAACATAACAGTGCGGTTTTTTTTAAATACATCAATGTTGTAATTTTTATAAGAACACCGACATGGTAGAATTCATTTTTATATTTTCAAAATCCCGGAAACAGGTGCAGAACGATGTTGTTTTCATTTAAACGCATCAGTGTGGTATTGCATAAGAGCACTAATATGATAATATATTTTATATTTTCGAAAGACAAGAAACCGGTGCGGGTATTATTTGAACGCCTCAGTGTTGTTATGGTTTAAACACATCGGTGTGATTCGTCTTGATAAGAGCACCAATAAGGTTTAAAAGCTATCTGAGATGTTATTTTCACGTAAAATGACATATTCATCTCAAATTATACTTTAGAGCACATCCATATAAATTACATTAGTTCATAGTATACATTTTCTGTTTAAAGTCACCTTATTCTAGAAAAATGGTTTGAAAGCTATATTGTTCTTAAAATTAATTTTAAATATGTACACAAAATTACGTATCTCTGTAAACATAAATAAAATGTTAGGAAAATAATGTATTTACCCACGCCCATTTCATAGGTAATAATTACTTGTAATTTATTTCAATATCGTTAACAAATGTATTTGGATGGTTTTATTACATGCAATATCTTATGCCAAATAACGAAAATCATTCCAGTAGCATGGAAAAAATCTCTGTATCGTTTTATTTGAGCAAGTTAATGACCAAGAACATTATTTGACCAAAAATAACAAAAGGTGTGGGTTTGGTCCTTTATCATTGATATTTTACTTGACATGTGGTTAAAGTATTATGTTGAAATAAAATAATGTGATGGGTAATTTATTTTTAAGGCTCTTTTTTAAAATTCATTGATATTTTACCTGAAATGTGTTAAGTATTAGGTTGAGATAAGATAGTGTGATGGGTAAATAATTTTTTTTAATAGGGTAAGTTTTTTTTCAAAATTGATTATTGTGTGCCATCTATGATTTTCATTATGAAAATACATTCAAACTTTAAAAAAAAATGATACATTTTAAATAATTAATATTTACTTATCTTATGTTTTTAATTTTATATTAATAAAAGAATAGTCGTTGATTTTCAAAATAATGAAAAACATAAAGCTTGTATATTTTTAATTAAATTTTAATTTTTAAAGTTATTAAAATTAAAAGTAGTTGATTTTGTCCCCAATGGGGTGAGAACCTTAGAGCACGTGGCAATTGAGTCCCATGAATGAAAACAAATGGCTCGCCAACAGAGGACAAGCCTCTCAGTCCCTTCATCTCAATTGACACAACAAGAGATGTACTAACATAGTTTATTGCAATCGTGCAAGACTTCGTTTCACCTCGAAGAATGGGGTTGGTGTAAGGTTAATGGGGGGGATGGTGAGGAAGGTTGGAATTTTCATTTGTGTCTTGGTCTGGTGTTGGGATCCTGGGTGGTATCCTGTGTGTAAGCATAAGTGACGACAGAGGACCTTTAGCGCTGGAGGGTAGTATTCAATATTCTTTTGTAACTTTTGTTATGGAGAATTCAGTAGATTTTTTCTCAAGATATCCCGGGCTTTACTGCGTTTGCATTGTGAGGACACTGGAAAACATGGGGAATTGTTATTTTGGTTTTCTATGGTTTTTAGCATGTTTGAGTGGCTGAGTTGAGAGAGGATCTCAGAGGTGGTATCGCAAGAGGTATATATGGGAGTGGTAGTGTCTCTAGGTGGAATTCCCCATTTTTGAAGCCCGGACTGGAAATTGGGGTGACTAGTGGTTTTTTGGGTGATTACTGGTGGGTAGCGCTGACAATAGTGTCATCCTCATGGAATACATAGGGTCGACATCCTAGTGTGGGCTGTGTGGAGCTTCTTTCGTAGCATCACCCTTGGGAGTTTTCTCCCTGCCTTTTCCTTCTCTTGCTGCTCGATCTCGTGCCGAGGTTCCCATATGGCGGCAAGGTGGTGGCTGGGGTGTAATGGGTGGCCTTCTGAGGCATTTTAAGAGTGTTGGGAGTCCTAGCTCTCAGGGGTGGTGGCAAGGGCAAAGTCCAGCGAGACAAAATTTGAAATCTATTGGTGTTGGCCCTCCTAACTCGAGCCAAATGAAATCATTCGTATGATGTGGGCACTCCTCCCTTTCGACCATGCCAGGCTTGGTGGGCTCAGATGAATTGGAAATAGTGTTGGCTGGTGCACGCCAGGTGGCAAGGCTGACAACCACTCCTAGCGTGTTGGCGTGGGATCATGCGGTGGTTGTGGTGGAGGCAAGCAGGACTGTAATGGTGGCGGTAGTGTGCATGCACAACAAACTCAACGTTGGGGTGGTGGATTGCGAGGAGGAACATCTAACTAGGGATTTGGGTAGTGTGAAGCTCCCAGACCATAGGAACTTCAACATTGTTGTTTTGAAATTTTCCGTGAAACTAATGGATCAAGTGGACGCAATAGAATGGGTTTGACGGGAGGAGCATGTTGAGTTGATGGTCATGCTAGATAGGATGCACTAGTTCTAGTGCTAGGTTAGGGAGTGAATGGTGGTGGTCTGGTGAGGCCAAAACCACGTTGCAGAAAAAGTGGAAAAGTTGGAGACTTAGTTGGAGACATGCACTTCAAAGGGCATGTCCAGTGCAACTTCCTTCCCTCACCTCCTCTAGGAACATCCCTCAACAACCCAACTTCCATTACATTGGATTACTAGTAAGCTCTCAAGTGTTTTTTATGTATTATTTGTCTTTTGGTGCCTCTGGCCCTCTCGTTTGTGGACATTTTCCTTAGCCTCCTTTTTGTATTTTTGTCACTTGTTGCAAACATTGGTCAAAAAACCTGGTCGGGGTGAGATCGCCTACTTTTTCTACGTTGGTTGTACATCTTTTCTCCATATGAATAGAATATTGACTTACAAAAAAGTAGCTGATTTTGAAATAATGAAAAATAGAATGCTTATTAAACCATAGAACTAACAAAAACAAAGTCTCTAAATTGCACATAAGCATGGAGAGTAACCTAGATGCAAAGTAACTAGTATGCTAAGATTAAAGTTGACATGTGTAAAGTAATTGGATTTATTTCATTGATGATGTAGCTTGTTTTCTAACAAGAGTAATTTAGTCTGACTAACTAGTATTTCCCTCATGGAATTATGTGAGGCACCTATTTCTCACACAATTTTAGATTTGTTACTCCACCACTCCTATGATCAATATGAAATTCGTTGGCTTCAATTCAACAACACCACCGCAAGGTGCTTAAGACATTCTTCTTCGATGTTCATATCCACAACATCTCTATAAGTGTAGTGTGCCATTTTCCATGTGTTAGCCTTGATGCCATAACAAGTCTTAGTATGTTGGTCATTCCATGGATTTTATTTTAAATATTGACTCCATTCTTCAACATTATTTTATTTTCTAGAATAAATTTCGAATATATGCTATCGCATTTGTAATTTTGTCTCTTTTTCAATGTTTGGCTCTAGCACATTCCATCTACATCATCAATATAACGCCCTTAGTTAATGTAAAAATCTGGTCAATTATTGATATTACCTTACTATTTTAAGACTTATCTATATATATATATATATATATATATATATATATATATTATATATATATATATATATATATATATATATATATATTATATATATTATATTTATATCTATATCAAATGGCCAATTCTTAAAAATCCAACTCGTTATATATTATTGATCAAAGTCCTTTGCAGAGTTCTCACTTTCCATCTCAAGTAAGTTTAAATTTTATTTATATTTCGATTATCTAATTTATTTTTTTCTAATCCATGTCACTTTGAATAAAAATGTATCCAAATTTGCAAGATCCTGATTCAGAATCGAGTTCAGATGCAAAAAAGGTTCCTCCATTTCAAAAACGTTGGAAGCTCTTATTAGGAGTAGCATATCACAAGCAGTTGGTAGATGAAAATGGACAACCTCTTCACCCTGCCAATTGGAACATGGCATCTTCCAGGCACAATATTGGATCAATGATGGTAATAATTGCTTGGTATAATGTAATTTCAAAAAACCAATTATATTAACATGCTAACTAATATCATTGATATTGTACTATTGACATTCAATATTTTTTGAAATTAAGATTCTAGTGATGATGAGCAACCCACCTACCATCTTTTTGTGCAGCCCACTACAATGTCAAATCGAGAGAAGGTCGCATTAAGAGAAAGACTTAAAGAGGATGCATACAAAGAATGGTTGAATCAACCACCTATTCAATTCCCACTACGTCTAGATTCACCAATTAGGAATGACTACAACAATAGTAGTTCTTCATCACAAGTTGGGAATGGAGGCAATAAAATAGAGGTTGGTATAGATGATTACTGAGGAAATGTTGTTAGATGCATTCCAAAGTGATGAGCTAGGGGATGATGCTCATTTCACCAATACCTTATTCAAAATCCTAAAATATACTTCCATCACCCCTCTCTTTAGACTTGGCAGCAAGTCAAAGTCTACTCAATTGGGGATAATGATGTTGTTGTACAACTTGAAAACAAAGTTTGGCATGTCGAATGCATGTTTCTTGGTTGTATTAAGTTAATTCACCTACATCATCGATAAAGTGCCTTATCTTGATTATTTAAGAGAAAATATGCTAACGAAATGCCTTAACAGTTGGGTTGTTAATCAAGTAAGAGAGAAATACGGTGCATCTGGTCATTATCCGTGTGTTGAAGAGGATGCACTAAACATAAGGATGGGGTTAAACAACTTAGTAATAATATCTTTATGTACATTAATTTTAACTTCATACAATACCTTTGAATTGTAACATCTATATTTTATATTTTTAATTTTGTTCGGGTTATTAGACACACAATATTGTGATTTTTTCACTTTTTTATAGGTGCATTTGTTCCTATATGTATGGGCATATGGTCATTATTTTTGGATCAAGGATAATGATGATGGATGTACGACAAAAAACTGTGAAGTGGCAGTCGAGTTCGACCAATATAGTCATGCTAGCCACCGCGATGAAAACCTAATACATGGGAAATTAGGTTATGTTGGAAAGATACAAGAGATCATTCAAGAATTCTCTTTGTTCAAATGTGTTACTTTTAGGTGTAAGTGTTGGGACACCTTTGACCAAAATAATGTAAAGGAAGTTCATGATAGTGTCTTGATATCTATCAACTCTAGAAATATGTGACATGAAGCTATGGAGCCTTATGTTTTCCCAAAACACTGCACCTAGGTGTCTTCTTACCCATATGTGTTGGATAGGGATTGGTGGTTCGTATTAAGACATGACCCTATATCAAAACATATTTTTGAGAACAATATTATCATGCCAAGCAAGGAAGATATTCAGGGCGATGACAACAGAGAGTGATATGTACTTGTGTTATTTCATCATTTATACTATTTTTATATGTTTTTGTCTTCTTTATTTTGCTAATTGTATTGTTTTTAAATTCATCTTGTTGGAATTTTATATAATTAGTAAGATTCAAAAACATTTTTACATGATTTTTGCAATGGAAGAATTTTTACACTTAAAACTAAGTATATTCAATTGTGTACAATATCTATGATAACAAGGATTCAAGGTCATAGTCCTTCTCAAATAGAAAAATGGGAAGAATACAACCAAAATGAGAAAAAAAGAAGATTTATTCTCGATTTAGATACTTATTGATTTATTAGTTAATTAGTTCTCATGTTTTTCCTTCTTGTTTAGTTCAACACCAATATAAATCATGTAATGATAACTCTATGAGGATTTTAACAATGAAAATATTGTGTATTAATATGTAAGTGTAAATTCTTGACATGAGAGGTAAAGTCATGTTTACTATATTTCAATTCCAGTTTTTGCAACATTATGTAAACTAAAAGGAGTTCTTATGCATGTATAAAATGTTGATTACATTTTTTATGGACCAGAAGAGAAATAAATGGGCTTACATGGATGCATGAGAGTTTTTTTTTTTTCTTCATGGATAATGGAACAATTTTGACTTTTCTTTTCAATGGTAATTATAAATAAAAGTTGAATTAATAAATATTTTATGGTTAAGAATTCAATGATAAATAACGTGATGGTGATTTAGAGGCATTTGTTTGACTTTCTAATAGAATTTGTGATCCATTTTTCTTTCTTTTTTAGATTACCTAGAAAAATACTATTTTTATGTATTTATAAGTAAATTATTTAAGGTAGACATGTCTTTGTCATTGTGAACATAATGTATTATTAGCTAGGAGAAATGTGAAAACTTTAGTGACTATCTCGTGATAAGTATGTGGAAAAAATAATATTTATTGAGTGGTTAATTAAGAAATAATCAAATATATTATTGTCAAAAAGTTAAATCTAATAGAGTATGAGTTTTGTATTATTTAACTCATATTTATCATTTAAAAAAGTTAAATTTATACCAATACAATAGAAAATAAAGAACCAAAATGTTATATCTCTATTACTAGAAAAAACATTCACTTGCCTTTTTAAGGGAGAACTTCCAATAGAGGAAATCCCCAACTACAAGTAACTTCACAAGCCTTATAATTTATTGATCCTCATATTTAGAGAGAGAAATTTCTATTTTAAATTGGTAAGAGTTGTTATAAATATTAAAATTAAATTTCTTGAAAATCTCATCACTTTAGTGATAAATTAGATTTTATTAAAAATATAATTTTTAAATTATATTAAATCTAAATTAATTATAAAAATATGACTTAAGTTTTTTAAATTTAACAATAGATCGAATTTTATAAACCAATATATATCTATCTTGACAACATATATACTGTAATATTCCTAATTAGCCATGGCTAATTAGAATATTCGATTTTGCTCAATTTTTGCCTTCTATAGTTATTTGTAAATAAAAAGGTGAGGGAAATGGGACATAGCTCACTTTTATAATAAAAGTCACTTCCTAGTAACACAACGTTGTGACTTAAAGGGGAGCAAAGGGGGCCAAAGGACCACGCAGACACTTGGAGGGACTGCGCAAAAGGGAAAAGGAACACGTGGAAAGAGGAGATTACATTGGAGGAGGTGAGCCTTGGGATTGAAAGAGGCCAATGCTATAAAGGAGAGAGGAGCCTCCTCATTTTGGCATTCGATTATGTGCATTTGAGCTAGTCACTTTGACTTAGAGCATGCTGGCTGTTTAGCTAGTCTACAACACTATTTAATGCATCGAGTGTCTCCGTTCGGAGATCTCACCCTTAGCCCCGGGGGACTTCGAGTGCCTACTCGGGCAAGGTATTTCCATCAATACTTTTGCAGTAGTTTCATCAACATTTTGCAGGAGGATTGGGCATCTTGGATGACTACACAATCTTGAGAGGGATGCCACAGTTCTTTCTAGCAGGAGTTCTGGATTGAGGGTTTGTGGAGGATTTGAGATGGGAGTTTGAGCAGGGAATCAACCCTTGCATATTGGAGGATTTTGGCAGGGTTTTCAAGCTGAGTTCTGGAGGATCTTCTTCAATGGCAATGTAGGGCATTGAGGGACTACGCAGATCCCTAAGGGGTGATTTTCAGGGTCGGCCATTTCAGAACAACTTTCTGGGTTTTTCTAGGTTTCTTGAGTAGAGGTGGATTCCAGAGTTTCAACGTTTTCTAAGGAGGGTAATAGCCCCAAATCCTCATTTGATTCCAGCATCAGCAACAACACTACAGTTCTCCAGTAGCTTGGATGCAGTTTAGAGGAGAGCCATTTCTTTGCTATTCTGAGTGTATTTCTTCACTTGCCTTGAGCAAGTTGAGGTGCCATCTTTCTGATCACCTCCTATACTCATTCCATTACTCAGTATAATAAAATGGCTTAGCATTTCTTGAGTATTTGTTTATATTTCACATATACATTATTGCTTGTTGTACTACTGTTATTATATCTCTATGAGTTTCCTGGCTACTATACCACTTGTGCATTTTTCTGGTTGGGGTTTTGCTGGGGTTTGAGGAATATTCCTGGAAAGGGATATTACAGTGGTATCAGAGCATAGATCTAGCTCAGCCTATGGAGCTAGAAATCTATGATACCGGGGGAAAATCCCTACATCTGTTATAGAGGTAGGAGATACAGAGACACTGGGCGTAGGTTGGAGAACACCTACGGAGAGGGAGACTGTGTTCCAGTGGTGGACGCAGAACAGGAGGAGCTTGTGGTGGATGCAGAACAGAAGGAGCCTAGGGTGGATGCAGAGCAGGAGGATCCGATGGCAGATGAGGATGGGAAGAGATTTGCGGACATGCTCCTCAAATCAGTGCAGGATCTATCAAGGCAGATCGAGGTGATGGGGAAGAGATTCATGACAGTGGAGGCTAGACAACGTGAGAACCCATGGGTTTTCCACGTTGGTGAGGGATCGGGTAAATCCCACCATTTTCTAGAACAGGGTGCCGCTCAACATGATATTACTCCATAGATGGCCTCACATGCCCCTACACGCTCTACCATGCCCACTTTCCTAGGAGCAGACACGGTGGCCGAAGTCCAGTAGGAGGCAGAGCGCGGTCATATGGGCAATTATTTTGCAGAGTACCAGGCCTATAGGTAGGAGTTCAGGGATGCTCTCTCATTCAAAGATTTTTTTCAGCTCCAACGGGATAGTAGACCCTGCGACCATCACAGAGGACATCAACATTATCATGATGGAGACACCCACCGCACAGCTAGTAGGTTCCACTTGCCTATGTTTGATGATTCATCAAACACTTCAGCAAGGTCTTGGGTGGAGAAGCTGGACTTCTATTTCCAGCTTAACTAGATGTCGGAGGCAGAGGCCATCAAGGTGGAGACATTACATTTGGATGGTGAGGCCCAAGATTAGTGGGTTCATGGGATGGTTACACTCGGACACTCCACAGTGACAACATATGCCGAGTTCACCAGGAGATTGATAGAGAGATTGACCGGAGGGATCCAGAGCAGCATTATGTTGAGCTGACGAGGCTCAAATAGACCGGGAGCCTAGAGACTTACATTGCAGATTTCTTGAGGGTTTCAGTTATGGTGCCAGATCTATCCACTCCATAGAGGATCTATATGTACGTTGAGCGGTTATAGAGCCACTTCAGGGTTTAGTTCAATCCACTAGACCAGCCACACTCTAGGATGCTATTAGCAGGACCCGAGACTTATAGGATGTCTTACCTAGGACCCGGACACCTTACCCCTAAAGACATGCCTTCCAGCCTAAGGGGAAGGATGTGAGGATTCCGCCTCCAAAGGGGAATCCAAGACGTGCACAGATTGATGATGATGCCAGGAGGGAGTTGAAGAAGAAGTAGTTGTGCTTTACCTGTCAGGATCCGTGGGCATCGGGGCATAGATGTGTAGCTCGAAAAGCACATTTTATTGAGGTCTTCTCCAAGAGCACTGGGGAAGAGGATGAGGAGGATGAGGTAGAGGCAAGAGATAGTCATGTCGTGCAGGGTCCTCTACCACCTCCACCGCCAGCAGTAGGTGGTGCAGCTTTTGCACCTACCGGAGGGGCCCTTGAAGCATTGTGAGGAGTTCCCAAGTATTTGACGCTATGCGTACGGAGGACAGCACATGGCTAACGAGTATCAGTTTTGGTTGACAGTGGGGCGACCCACAACTTCATCGATGCACAGATGGTTGAGCGGAGAGGTATACAGGCAGAGAGCTTCGAAGGGTTTTCAGTTTTGGTCCCAGGAGATCAGACCATGATGTGTGCTTGTTATGTTCCAGAGCTATCAGTGACGATGGGCACCTACACACTAACTGGCCACTTTTTCGTGGTCGATATTTCAGACACCAATGTGATACTGGGTGTTTCGTGGCTTATCACTCTAGGGAAGGTCATGACAGATTGGAAGACCCTAGAGATGGAGTGGGATGATGAGAAGACAAGGAGGCATGAGAAGATACGGGGTCATCACACATATCTGCCTTAGCCTATTTCGGCTCATCAGATGGAGGGAGTCTTCCGGAAGGGAGACATAGAGTGGGCAGTGGAGCTGCGTGCATCAGAGTCAGGGACTATAGGGCATATGGTACATCTAGAGATACAATCCATCCTTGACCGGTATGCCATAGTGTTTGGGGAGATTCCACTAGGACAGCCACTGGACCAAGGGTTTGAGCACACCATTGAGCTTGAGTAAGGTATACAAGCAATGATCACTACCCCCTATAGGCATCCCAAGGCCTATCGGGATGAGATTGAGTGGGTCATTCAAGAGTTTCTGGCTCTTGTGCACATTCGACCGAGCAAGATTCCTTTTTCTTCTTCCATGGTGTTGGTGAAGAAGAAGGAAGGCACATTGAGGATGTGCATTGGCACCAGGGCCTTGAACAAGAAGACACTAAAGAACAGGTACCCCATACCCAGGATCGATGAGTTGATGGATGAATTGAGAGGAGCATGGTTCTTCTGAAAGATTGATTTGAGATCTGGGTACCATCAGATTCGCGTGAGGGAGCAGGATATTCCCAAGACCGCCTTCAGGTGTCACTATGGCACTTTGAGTTTTTGGTGATGCCCTTCGGGTCAACCAATGCCCCAACTACATTTCAGTCTTGCATGAATCACATCTTCGTCAGTCAATTGAGGAAGTTTGTGTTGGTGTTATTTGATGATATCCTTATTTACAGCGGGACTTGGGAGGAGCATCTCCAACATATTGAGAAAGTATTGTGCATCTTGGAGGAGCAGCAGTTCTATGCCAAGCTCTCCAAGTGTGAGTTTGGGTTGATGGAGATGTTATACTTGGGACACATCATAGGGGTGGATGGTGCGAGGTTCCATGAGGAGAAGATTAGGGCTATCAAAGATTGGCCAGAGCCGAGAAATGTGACAAAACTTCGAGGATTCATTGGCATTTGCACTTACTATCGGAAGTTCATCAAGGGTTTCTCATAGCTTGCTGCACCCCTGACAGATTTGATGAGGAAGGGGGCATTCAGCTGGTCAGATACAGCGCAGTGAGCCTTTGACAGGCTCAAGGAGGTTATGAGTAGCTGCCCAATGCTTGCATTGCCGGATTTTATGCAACCATTTGTTTTGGAGTGTGATGCATCGGGAGAGGGGATTGGCATAGTATTGATGCAGGGAGGACACCCTATAGCCTTTGAGAGCCGAAATCTCCTTCCGCACGAAAGGTCGTATTCTATATACGACAAGGAGATACTAGCCATCATGCATGCATTAGCCAAGTACCAACAGTATTTGGTGGGTAACAAGTTTAGTGTGAGGACTGATCACAACAGCCTCAAATTCTTTTTGGAGCAGAAGCAACTACAGGAGAGGCGACAGAAGTGGATCAGTAAGATCCAAGCATATGACTTTGACATTGAGTATGTCAAGGGTAAGAAAAATGTGGTAGAAGATGCCCTTTCACGTAGACTGGCCACATTGTCTCTTATGAGCTTGGATGCAGACTGGAGGGCTCGACTCCTAGTAGAGTACTCCAAGGATAGATTTGCATGTGAGGTTCTGGATGGGCAGGTGGCGGATGACAGGTACAAGGTGGTTGATGAGATTATCTACTACAGGGATCGGATCTTCTTGACTGAGGGATCTTAGCTCAAGAAGAAGATACTTCAGGCGTCACATGATTCACCATTGGTAGGTCATCAGGGGTTTACCAAAACCTACAGGGCCATTAGATAGAGGTTCTCATGGAAGGGCCTCTGTTACATTGAAATTTGTCACCATGACTATCTGCAGTTAATATGGCTCCATCAATAGTCATATTATCCTCTTTTTCAAGCCTTATACCTCTGCTCTCCATGTCAAACTTCAAAAAAGAGAGAAAGTCATTAAAAATCATGTTTATCTCTGGGTACGCAGGTTCTCTCTACCTTGCCTGCATGTACGCATCCCAAGCTCATTGTACTTGCGTACTTGTACGCTCTGTAAGTCAAGGGATAGGTGCGTACTCCTATAAAGGTCAAAAGGCACGAGTTTCATCTTAAAAAAGTTACTTGTGGTCATTTCTAGAGCATTCTAGAAGATTGTTTGACGTGTATTGAGCGCCTCCAGATGGTTCATGCATCCCTATGATAGAGGAACTTATCCCATCAAGAGAGGAGCACCCCATCCAAAAGAGGGGAGTATCCCATTGATGTTGGACCTGATTAACTTCCTCTAGAACACTATAATACAGGCATTGGGCCAGAGGAGGGGAGGTTGAAAGCTGAACATTCCAAAGGGTAGATGCTGCTGGAATTAGGACTTCCTTGTAGAAGCTTGTGAGGAGAGATTACCATCCTTCCTTGTTTCATTTGGAAGTGGGTGAGCTTGTCAAAGTAGAGGAAAACTCTTGCTGGACCCTGGGAGGAACTTGCACAACACCAAGGCTCAGGTTGTAATGGTTCTTTTTTGTTTCCTTAATACAAATAAGTCCATTCTTCTCAATGATTTGTTGTTAATGAATTGTTTCATATACTCCTTGGTCTATATGTTGAATATGCTTTTTTTTATGGAAAATTCAGGTGTTATGTAATCGTTTGATTGTTAGTGTATGCAGGTTTCAAAGTGAAGGAGGAGCTCATCTGGATCGACGAGGCTAGACTGCTACAACAAGCGTTGGATTTCAGGTAGGATCGAAAAAACACTTGGTTTCTCATATAATAATGCATGTTTAGAGAAGGATTGCTCTTAATTGTCTTGTTTGTCACTAGAGAGTCTTAGACTCCTAGGGAGGTTAGTTTTGTCCGCAAAAATAACTCTTTCCGCATGACAAATTGGCGACTCCGCTGGGGAATCCATTGATGTGATTGATTTCTCCTTTGAGCATTACTTTGATCTGAAAAGAGTCTTGTTTCTTTTGTTTTTTGGTTGCTTGACTGTGTTTGGGTGGCTTAGCTTAGAGTCGAGTTAGAACTTAGTTTTTCTTCATTTTGCAGTAGTACGCACTCTCTGCGTTAGACACAGTGCATACCTGTACGCACTGTATCTGTGTACACAGAGCATGCACGCACCTGGTTAAACAGGCTGTCTGCGTACCCTGTTAAAATTGAGAAATTTTTCTCTTTTTCCTTTTGAATTTTGTTTTTCTTAGTCTTTACTGCCCATATCCACTGGTTGACTGTCAAAAATCTTCACCTGCACTTGTTCCATTAGTGTCGAAAGTTTTAGTGAAATTCATTGAGATTTTAAGCCTTAGGGTTTCGATTTTTATTGGTCCTGTAGTGACTTTGGGTTTAGAAGTTGCAAAGCCTTAGATATCTCTGGTTTTGTCAGTCTTCTTAGGAGTCGGACCCGTCGTAAAGTCTACCTGAGTGAGCGACCTACCTTTGTGTTGCCTCTTTGCAAAATTTCGATATAGCTTGTTCATTTAAAGTTGTGAATTTCATTTTCAAAAAGAACAAAAAGAGATTGAATTTTTTGTTTTGATTAGTTTTTGATTCTGCATAAACTAGTCCTTGGACTGATTGTTGCCAAGTAAAACATCCCGGAATCATCCTAGTAAGCTTTTGCTTCTTAGATTTACTTGTTAGTGAAAGATTAGGTAATTTTCCTTAATTTCCTTTGATTTGTTTTTCAGTGATTTTTCATAGATTTTCATAGATCTTGAAATTGCTTTGATTAGATTAGTTTTACATGCTTTTATTAAATAGGAAAATATCAATGATCTCCTTTGCCAAATTTTCTTTAGAGTAGCATTTGACGTCTTTGAAAGAGAAAGGAATTTTTTCGTGAAGTAAAGAGTGGTCATGTTTTGTGCGCTTTGAAAGATAAAGAGAATTGTTTCTTTGATTGTCTTTTGAGAAAGTTGTTTTTATTTGAAAAGATTGCATTCTCTCAACTCTCTTAACTAGAACATTCATTGAAAAGAGAAAATTATCAAATCATCTTAGGTGCATCTTTTTAGAGAATTGGAGTCGAGTCTATACACCATCAAGTTTCATCTCCATCAACTTTGTCTTAAAGAACAGCCATTAAAATCAACGCTTAAAGTAAATTAACTTAGAAATTTTTATTTTTCTAGGGCTCTGAAGCACCAATATAGATCAAGCTAGTGTCTTGGAGTAGGTGAACTTAACTCTCCAAGAATATTAAAACAAACAGTTAGCTTATCTTGAGATAGAATAAATCCAATTGTTACATTTGTATTCTGGGAAAGCTCCTCTTAAAGGAGAAGCACGAGCTCGTGTCCGAACCAGTGAGGGGATCAATCCTCCCTCGTTGGGAACGACGCCAGACACGTACGCATTACAAACGGTATACCTCTTGTAGAGGAGCCTGCGGATCACTTATCGGTAAACCTTGGAT
>APFE030814260.1:95249-113203 GCA_000404065.3 Pinus taeda | reverse complement strand
AGCATTCTAGAAGATTGTTTGACGTGTATTGAGCGCCTCCAGATGGTTCATGCATCCCTATGATAGAGGAACCTATCCCATCAAGAGAGGAGCTACCGCATCCTAAAGAGGGAGTATCCCATTGATGTTGGACCTGGATAACTTCCTCTAGAACACTATAAATACAGGCATTGGGCCAGAGGAGGGGAGGTGGAAAGCTGAACATTCCAAAGGGTAGATGCTGCTGGAATTAGGACTTCCTTGTAGAAGCTTGTGAGGAGAGATTACCATCTTTTCTTGTTTCATTTGGAAGTGGGTGAGCTTGTCAAAGTAGAGGAAAACTCTTGCTGGACCCTGGGAGGAACTTGCACAACACCAAGGCTCAGGTTTTAATGGTTTCTTTTTTGTTTCCTTAATACAAATAAGTCCATTCTTCCCAATGATTTGTTGTTAATGAATTGTTTCATATACTCCTTGGTCTATATGTTGAATATGCTTTGTTTTATGGAATATTCAGGTGTTATGTAATCGTTTGATTGTTAGTGCATGCAGGTTTTGAAGTGAAGGAGGAGCTCATTTGGATCGACGAGGCTAGACTACTACAACAAGCGTTGGACTTCAGGTAGGATCGAAAAACACTTGGTTTCTCATAGGATAATGCATGTTTAGAGAAGGATTGCTCTTAATTGTCTTGTTTGTCACTAGAGAGTCTTAGACTCCTAGGAAGGTTAGTTTTGTCAGCAAAAATAACTCTTTCCACATGACAGCCTCAAGGAGGACTTACTCCAGAATGTCCAGGAGTGCGATGTTTGCCAGAGGAAAAAGGGGGAGATGAACCATCCAGTAGGACTACTGCATCCTATTCCCATTCCGGAGGGGAAATGCGAGTGTATTTCGATGGACTTCATCACAGGGTTGCCCATGGTACAGGCCAAGGACTGCATCTTTGTTGTCATTGATCGGCTGACAAAGTACTCACACTTTTTCACCATATTTGCACACTACACAGCAGCACAGGTGGCTGAGCTTTTCTTCAGAGAGATTTTCAGGTTACATGGTCTTCCCAAGACCATCACCAGTGACAGGGACAACCGTTTCATGGGCGGATTTTGGCAGGAGCTTTTTCTGTTGGTGGGGCTGGAGTTGACACCGAGTACCAGTTATCACCCACAGACAGACGGATAGACAGAGATAGTTAACAAGTGGCTGGAGGGCTACTTGCGTAACTATGTTAGTGGGTAGTAGTGAGCGTAGCTGAAGTGGCTGCATCTGGGGGAGTACTGCTACAACACTACTCATCACATGTCCTTTGGTATGTCACCATTTTATGCTTTGTATGGATATCATCCCTTATCTTTTGCTGACGTGATGTTTGCTGCTAGCAAGGCTCTGAGAGCCAAGATTTGGATCCAAGAGAGTCAGGATATTCTCCGAGCTCTCAAGGATAATATGGCTACAACGCAGAACCAGAAAAAGTTGTATGCTGACAGGGGTCAGGTGGAGAGACAATTTGAGGTAGGGAACTTGGTCTACCTACGATTACAGCCATATCGACAGTCGTCACTGAAGTAGAAGGGGGTTGAGAAGCTCAAACCCCGCTTTTATGGGCCATACAGGGTGATACGCAGGATTGGATAGGTTGTGTATGAGTTGGAGCTGCCCCAAGGCAGCTAGATTGATAACATCTTTCATGTATCATGCCTGAAGAAGGCATTGGGGCAGCCTGTGATAGTGACATATGAGCTACTACCCACGGATGATGAGGGGCATTTGGTGTTGCAGCCAAAAGCTATTATTGATACCAGGGAGAAGTAGCTACGGAACAGGACAATCTGGGAATTCTTGGTGAGGTGGAAGAATTTGCCGAATGAGGATGCCACTTGGGAGAGTGAGAAAATTTTGCAGCATCAATCACTTCAGTTGCTTGAGGACAAGCAACATTTTGCCGGGGGAGACTGTAATATTCCTAATTAGTCATGGCTAATTGGAATATTTGATTTTGCTCAATTTTTGCCTTCTATAGTTATTTGTAAATAAAAATGTGAGGGAAAGGGGACATAACTCACTTTTATAATAAAAGTCACTTCCTAGTAGCACAACGTTGTGACTTAAAGGGGAGCCAAGGGGGCCAATGGACCATGCAAAGTTGGGGCCCACGCAGACACTTGGAGGGACTACGCAGAAGGGAAAAGGAGCACGTGGCAAGAGGAGGTTATGTTGGAGGAGGTGAGCCTTGGGATTGAAAGAGGCCAATGCTATAAAGGAGAGAGGAGCCTCCTCATTTTGGCATTCAATTATGTGCATTTGAGCTAGTCACTTCGACTTAGAGCACGTTGGTTGTTTAGTTGGTCTGCAGCACTGTTTAGTGCATCGAGTGTCTTCGTTCGGAGATCTCACCCTTAGCCCTAGGGGACTTCAAGTGCTTGCTTGGGAAAGGTATTTCCATCAGTATTCTTGCAATAGTTTCATCAGCATTTTGGCAGGAGGATTGGGCGTCTTGGATGACTGCGCAGTCTTGAGATGGATGACGCAGTTCTTTCTGGAAGGAGTTTTGGATTGAGAGTTTGTGGAGGATTTGAGCTGGGCATTAGCCCTTGCATATTGGAGGATTTTGGCAGGGTTTTCAGGCAGATTTCTAGAGGATCTTCTTCAGTGGTAGTGCAGGGCATTAAGGGACTGCGGATATCCCGAAGGGGTGATTTTCAAGGTTGGCCATTTCAGAAGAGCTTTCTGGGTTTTTCTGGGTTTCTTGAGTAGAGGCGTATTCCAGAGTTTCAGCGTTTTCTAAGGAGGGAAACAGCCCCAAATCCTCATTTGATTCTAGCAGCAGCAACAACACTACAATTCTCCAGCAGCTTCGACGCAGTTTAGAGGAGAGTCATTTCTTTGCTATTCTGAGTGTATTTCTTCACTTGCCTTGAGCAAGTCGAGGTGCCATCTTCCTGATCACCTCCTGTACTCATTCCATTATTCAATATAATAAAATGGCTTAGCACTTCTCGCTGCATTTCTTGAGTATCTGTTTATATTTCACATTTACATTATTGCTTGTTGTACTACTGTTATTATATCTCTGTGAGTTTCTCGGCTACTATACCACTTGTGTGTTTTTTTGGTTGGGGTTTTGTTGGGTTCTGAGGAATATTCCTGGAAAGGGATATTACATCTACCAAGAGTCGAAAGGGATCAAATCTCATCATATGACAACTTCTTTTCATAATGTAAAACTCGAAAAAATATGTACATGTCAAAAGATTTATTCTCTTTTAGTGATTGAAAAATCTGTGAAAATGGATCTATAGTATTAGTTTTCTATTTTTATATTTAGATCGACCAGTGTAATTTTTCATTGGTTAAATTATATTTTTGAATAATTTATTATTATTAATATTTTATATTAAAAATCTAACTTCGTCTTATTAAGAACAAACTAAAGTATTTTACCTTTAATTATTTTTTCCTTGTGAGTATTGAGATATTTTACTAATTTGGGTTAGAATGAATATGAATAAACTATCTAAGCAATTGAAAAATATTTATCGTAATTTGACAATCATAGTTTCAACCATACTAAACTTTGTAATTTATAAAAATAACTTAGCATTTTTTTTAAGTAAGTCATTTTCATGCAATTTCTTATATAAAATTTTGATATAATTTTACCAATACATAATGTATAATAAATATTATTTCATAAAAATAAACTTCATGATGATAACCATCTAAGAAACATAAACATCATCTAAGATACACATTCAAATTCACTACCATCATCTAATTATATATGCCTCTAACACATATAAACATCATTAGCTAGCACAGAAATCTAATAATCTAACAAGGCATCATCACTGTGATCACATCTAACAAAACACAAACATTGCAATCTAACATCATCACCACACACATCATCAAATTAACATATATCTCATGTCAAATAATTGCTATCACATACGCATCTATACGCAAGTACACTAAACAAACTTATCTAACATGACCTAATAATATACACATCGACACCAACATATAAATTAAGTATGTAAATATGGAAAATAAAATGATATCTATATATATAATATATATAATATATATATATATTATATATATATATATATATATATATATATATATATATATATATATATATATATAATATATATATATATATATATAATATATATACAAACAAGTCAAATAAATGCACCAAGTCAAATAACTGCTATCAAATATTTGATACATTAGACATAGTAGTGGAAGCCTTTTCTGCAACAAAAGATGATGGATGGTTAAGTACTTCCTCAACTATTGAACTATAAGGTGGAGGAGAAGGTGGCTGGTTTTCTCTCTAAGGAGAAACATGAGTCACATCCTCTAGCTCTGGGATGTGATCATCAAGAGAATGATGAGGAGGTGTACTACCAAAAGGATCACTGACACTTTGACCATGATCTGATGGGGTAGCACTACTAGAAGATCACCACTCTCATCACCATGATCTGGAGGGGGTAACATTGTGTGAAGACTTATCTGGCATATCTGACACTGAATATCCTACATCCCTACTTGCTACCAGTAGCTTGCTAGCTCTGATTATATGATGCAAAAGATTCATCATATCGTGTGGAAAGTCCCTCAAGAGATCCATGAACCTAAGATATGTGATGATGTCTTGAGTGCTTGCAAGGTGAACTCCCTCCTCAACCAAAACTCTAGAAAATCCATGAAAATAGTCCATCCTAAATCGCATACCAGACCTATGGACTTGGATTCCCACTCCCCCCTAAGGATGTGCCTCACCCTCTTGGTCCTCGCCCATCCCCTCATTTTCTCCCTCCAGTAGGTGAGGAGGCATGTCCCTAAGGAATGTGTTGATGTCTATAAAATATATAGTACATGACACTAATTAGATAATTTCATTAAAATTTTTAATAAAATAAGTTCAAGAACATGCTAGAATACATTTTATTATAATTAATCAACACAATAAAATGAAACTAGACTAATTTAAAGAAAACACCAATATTACCTCTATAATTTGTAGGCTCATCCGGTGTGAAGAGGATGTTCAGACACTGTGTCCAATTCATACATGTGTATGGAAACAAAAACAAGATAAATGGGTGGTCATCCTCACTAGTCAATAGCACCAGTGGTTGGGTGAAAATCCTGGTCGGATACTCCGGCAGGCCCCTCTTAGGCATCATTTGGCCCCACATGCGCATCTACGCCCCAGTCATTGACCTAGGAGGGTGATAGTAAAATGTAGGCCTCATTTATGGAAACCTCTAAAAAAATAAAAAAATAAAGGTCTAAAGTGAAAGGGAAGTTCATCCTCCCATATATCATCGCACAACATCTATCTAAAGCCCTACAAAACTACCTAAAAAAAATGGCAGACCATATAATACATCATGGAGCCTGTATAAAATAATTGAAATAATACAAAAGAGGGAAACTAATGTGCTCCCATCACTAGTATAGTGTGCAATGGTGGTCATTAATAATGAGAGACACCTAACCTCCTGTGCAACAAAAGAAGCAATCCATAGTTGTCCACCATGCACTTGAAAATTTGTTGGACAAACTACATGATCCTCAACATATATTTGAGATTAAAAAAGTTGATTCTATGTTGCAACCCCATGGGGGACATCAGGGAACTCCGGAAAATCCTCCCCTCTCCTAGATAGGCCAATAATAACATATATGTCCTCCTTAGAGGGCCTATACCACGTCTCAGGACCAACATGGAAAGCTTTCTCTCACACACTCCACCGATGGATCAGATGTGCTAATAAGATATAGTGTGCCTTCAAGGATGTAGCCTCCTCATACTACTTAAGGAGGCCTACATTCCTCAAGAGCGTTTGGATCAATGCACTAATAGGGTGAGGATATAAATCCATCTTCCTCTCTCGGGCCTCCCATGGTCGAAACACATTATATTAGTCCACCATTTTCTCTTTCTCCTTCTCTTACTCCCTTTGTTGATGTATTTGCTACATGATTGACATATAAAATACATTAGCCTCATATGTAAAACATAAAAAAATAGTTATTACATGAAAAAAAATATTTCTAAATATGGAAACATAACTTTCAATTAAAAAGATTAAAAAAATCCCTAATGCACCCAAAAAATAGTAATGCACCATCTCTAGTGCACTATCAAACACATCAACACTGAAAATAGTGCATACATACATATGACACACTTGCTTTTGGCTTTCATACATACATTTTCATCGGATTGCGTGTAGACACACTTATGCATCGGTGCACACCTATAACCTTTTCGCACCGGTACGAAACATTTAGGTTATCGAACGCGCAGAGAAATAATTTTTAATTTTATGTGTGTAGTGTGTAAATATAAACACAGGGCATAACCTAAAAATGTGCGCACCAACGTACAATTTATAACTTTTCATGGTGTGTTTTAATTTAAAAATCGTATCGAAAAAACAATGGTGTGTAAGATTCATGCACTAAACTGTGGCGCGCTCTGCAAATTTACTGGGTGCACCGCTATTGGTGCAAGATGAAGCTATTGAATGCACTACACAAGAAAACAAAAAAATAAACAATGGATTTTTTTAATTATTTTTCAATTCTAATCCACTCAAAAAATAAATTAGAGAGAAACATAGATGTTACCTAGATATTTGGTCTTTGGGGAGGCATTGTTGACACATAATTGAGAAAAACAAATTTCACAACCATTTGAGAAAATTGGAAAGCCATGCACTACACACAGTACATAAGCGTGGTGAGAAAGAGAAGGGTAAATGATAGGGCTCTTTCACGAGGCAAGAGTGGCATCGGTGCTTTAGAGATCTACATTACTGTAGATGGTAAAAATGGAATTTACAGTCGATAGTTTTTTTTTATTTTTTTATTTAACCTTGTTTCTGTTTTTTATTTAACCTTGTTTCCAGTAGCGCCACTTTTGTTATTTATAAATAGAAACACTATATTGGTTCTCTTGTTAAGGAGCACCAGGGTGTTCGAATACATTTACTACACCGATGCATTGTTGGACTATAACACCACATTTAAAAAAATTTGAAATCTGCCTAGTGGTGCTCTTTCATAGATGCACCGAGGTGTTTAAATACATGAACAACATCGTTTCTTCGTAATAAGGTCATAACCACATTTAAAAAATAAATAAAAACCCTATAGTGGTGCTCTTGTTAAGATGCATCGAGGCATTTTAAATAATTAACAACACTGGTGCTTTGTGGGAATATAACATTGCATTTAAAAAACCCCCTAGTGGTGCTCTTTCTAAGACAAAATGGGGTGTTTTAATACATGAATAACACTGATGATTCATTCGAATATAGCACCACATTTTTTTGAAAATTAAAAACCTATAGCAATGCTCTTTCTAAGTATGCACTGGGCCATTTTACTACAAGAAAAGCATCCGTGCTGCAGGTAGATATAACACCGACAATTTCTTAAACTTAACCTTTATTCAGTGCTATTGATTAGTGTAATCACTGGTGTGTGGTATACTTTGTACCCACCAGGGTGTTATAGTACTATTTTAGGAGTCGGTCATTGTCATAATATAACAATGGATTGGGAAAAATGAATTTTAGGACTGCCATTTTTGTAAATTTAACCCTTTTTCAGTGCTATCGAGTAGTATACACACTGGTGATCGTTGTTATTTAGCGCATTTTTTTTTTTAAATAATTTTTCCACAATGCACCATGTTTTATTAGGCACCGATGCTTTTATGTATATTAAAGCACTAATGGGCTTTTATATTATATATGCACCATTAAAAAAGATATGGTAAAACATTCACCTGCCCACCTCTGCCACAAAAACCTCCGCTAAAGGGTCTTTTCCTTGTATTCGGTTTGTAGGAGACAAGATTGCAATTGGTTCAAGTGTTGGATTGTGAATTTGTATTAGGTAGTAGGTAGAATTTTGTTTTCATTAGATTCTTTATACATTTAAAATAGAGTTACAATCAACTCTCGATCAAGATGAGAGAGGGTGTCAGAGGTGATAGGCCTTGAGGTGACATGGTTAGTACCAGGGCGTTAATTACAGTCACCCCCCACATGCTCAAGGCAGGGGGTGCAGTGTCCTTAGCCATGAATGCATGGGTAGTGCGCTGGAAAGGTGGCATAGGGAGGAATAAGGAAAGGTTGCGGAGATGGGAATGGCATTCGACGTGTCAAGCAGGAGAAATTCGCAATGGAGAAGGAAGGCAGTTCAGAGTGGAAGAGAGGCGAAGGAACCTTGTTAGCGAGTTAGCGATGACTCTCTGGTATGTTGTCCGGTCTCACTCTTGTATAATTTATATGATCTGGTTGGGGTCCTGTGGCAATTACATGCACTAGTGGGGGTTCCGCTGGGGGGAAGGGAGAAGCAAGAGGTCGTCCTAATGGGGCTTAGCACTGTCAGGGAGAAACAAGGGGAGGAAAGGGAGGGCCATGGCCCAACTCTGCATTTTATTTTACTACTTTTAAGCCAAATTCTTGGCCACAACATGGATAATAATGGGTCGAGCCGAGATACATGCCCCTGCCTATTCTCTCAGACCGGGGGTATCGGGGATAACAGGCATGTCATGTCTTGGGGGATAAGTGGTGTTGGGAGAGGTAAGAAAAAGCTACAGGCAAGGGGTTAAGAAATTAGCAATGTCAGCAATTTTCTAAGAAAACCTTGGCATTTGTTTATGCATGGTAGCAATGACGCAATTAGGAACCCCGGGTGGAATAAGGGACAGGGGGAAAGCACAACCTTGGTAGGAAACTTCTGGCTAAGGGAGTAGCATGTGGGTATGATAGTAATTGCAAAGCTAGGATCCAGATGAGCCTAAAGGCTTGGCTCCAGCCAATTCCTGTGGCCACTTGTGGGAATAGGGATACCTTAACCTGTTGCAAGCCAAGCAGGGTAGAGAAGCAAGGCATGAGTAGTTGCATCAGGATGATACGAATGGAATGATGAATCTAACAGTGTTTGACTGTCTACAGGGCATTAAAGAATACGGCATGGCTCTAACAAAAAGAGGGTGTGGACGTGGCAGTAGGGGCCTGGCTCCTCGGGCAGCAAAGGGGCCAAGCACGACAAAAGGCCACAGGGGCTGTAAGCCTGCTAAGCACCTCATAGCAAAGGCAACTGCCACTTAGAGGGATGAAACAAATGAAGGTATCCGTAAGCAAATTGATGACTCGGAAGCTGAGATAAAATAGGAAAGTGAACCAGAAGAGGAGATAGAAGACTGGAGGAAAATGATTCTTGACCCAGGGAATACATGAGCTAGAATTACGCAATTCAAGCACACCTTGTACTTGTACTTCTTGATGAAAAGTCTGCTTGGCAAAGTGATGGAACAAATTTCTGCGAGGATGGCAGCCACATTGTAGGGCTCGCCCAATTATAAAAAAGACATGGATAAAATCCTATTTTAGATGCACAAACAAGACATTAGGATGGATCGTTTGACCATCACATCCCTTGCATCATGGAGCTATATGGAATGCCAGAGGAAACTGTTGAAGATCCTGCCCCTGTAGCCTCAGACTCCAAGGAGCATAATGTCAAGAAATATAAGCTTCATTATGCCTAGTTTTTGTTTATGCGGGTAGCTTTTAAATTTTATGTTGTTTATGTCAGTTGTTATAGTTATATAGTATTTGGAGATGAGAATGAGACTTACCTAGCCTTGCTAGAAAGACTGAAGAAATTTTGTTTTTGGATGGCATATAATGCTGACCAGTGGTCAATAGACTCGGTTTTGCCTTGGGGCGAGTTGAAGCCACTTGGTAAAACTGTGTGGTGTAAATTTGCCTTATATATAAAATAGAAAATGGATGGTCCTGCCAAGCTTTACAAAAGAAAAGAAATAGAGTTGCAATCAAGAGATTTCAAATCCCCTGTATACATAAAGTGTTAGTAACATACATTGGATGCCACCCATCCATATGTATTTTATCTTTATGGCTATTGGATGTCATTGTTCCTTGCATTATTGTGAATCAAATAGTGTTGATATTGACTAAGTGTTAAGGATTGTTGGGATTCCTTAAGGTTTCGGTTGGACACATGCATATTGTTGGATGAACTAGGTTGTGTTGGAATTAGCTATGATGTAATTTATTGTAGTCTAAGGAAAATTTATGGCTAGATATTAAGTGAGGAGGTTTGGTCTAGCTGTAGTAGGCACATGCTAAGGTAGTGTTGTGCGACTTCTAGTGTTGAAATAGACTTGGGTGGAACTCAAATTTGTAAAGAAAAGTCAAGAAGATTGCATGTCCATGACAAGTAGTATCAAAGAATATTTTGAAAAAATTTGGCATGCTTTTCCATGAAAGGTGACTTTAAATATGTTCAAGAATTCCTTTTCGCATTTGAATAAACTTCAGGAAAAGTAGCATGCTTTGGGATCTATTTTAGAAGTGATCGCAAATTGTCTTGAAGTCTGGAAAACACAATATTGAAATAGATACCTACACTTGAAACCTTTATTAAGATAAAGTAATTTTCTTTCTTTCAATTTGAAAATTCATTAAGATAAAGTAGTTTTCTTTCTTTCTATTTAAAAATTCATTATTATTTTAACTATTATTTTATTATTTTTTTAAGAAGATTCATTTTAAATTTTAAATTTCCCCGCTTATTTTAACATATCTTTCCGAAATTATACATAAATGGAAAAACTTTTAATTTATAATAAAATTTATCTCATTCTACCATTATTATTATTAATAATTAATAACTATTAAATAAACTATAGTTCTTTACCATTATATTTTTTTAATAATTTACAACAACCTCTTTTTTTTTTTCAATAATCACTTTTATTTTCCATTTTTATTAGTTATTTAATTCACATGCTTCTTGCCATTTAAGATTAGTAAAATTTAATTATGCCAAGGGACCAAGTTGAAAAGAAAAACTTTAATAAAATGACGTGGACAAGATTCTAGGCTGTAAAATACAATTCTATTTAAAAATTGAAAATATTTTTTTACTTCATTAATTAAATAACTATATATATATAATATATAATATATATATATAGGAGGATAAAGTAAATATTTAAATGTAATATATGTCATTTTATTAAGTAAAATGTAAATAAGATAATAGTATAATGTTAAATTAGGGGTCTGTTGAATCTCCGAAAATTGGGTCGACAACAAGGGGGATACCCACCCGGTCTGGACCTTGGTTGGCAGCTCCTTATCCGTTTGGTATAGCAGGTCCGACTGGGGATAATGGGACCAGTTTCCCAATCTAAGGGGGTGTGTGTGTGTGTAGAGTTGGATGATGCTGATTTAAGAGTACTTAAAGCTAATTTAATTCAGATTCTTAAACTAACTCTATGCTATTGTAATATAATGAGAAACAACACATCTAATCTACGCTAACCCAGGGTGTATTTCTTATATTATGTGATCTAAAGAGATTTCAAACAATAACTGGTAATAAAGATCATTCAACTATTATAAGAATAGAAATCAATTAAGATAAACCACCTTGCATAAGAAGTTAGGCAAAACAGTTGTGAACAACATATCGCATAATAAGTTATTCAGATATCAGACATAAATAAATGGCTCCACCGTACAGAAGTGCCAAATGGTAACTCATACATTCATGCAATAACATATAAACAACTGAAAACTGTATATCACTTTAAGAATATAAGCAGAAATGGCCAAGAGATAAAAGTACCATTTATGACTAATCCTACTCATAAACTTCAAGCAACAATGATTTATCTCTCCTTGCTCTAACATCTACTAAGAGTACAGAAGTGCAACATCAGTAGCAGATATCAAATGCAAACATTAATAAACCTTGATCCATCCATTCATCAAAACCCCCTCTGAGGGTGCAGAAGTGCATGTTCCGAGGAAAAGTTTTTGACAAATTTCTGGACCCTTCTCTAAATTCCTGAGAAGGGTTTAAATACTGCTAACTAATTAACTTAATTACGCAAATTTAGGATACGGTTTTAAATGACCGCCCTTCTGATAAAGCAAAACTATTTCTAAAAATTGAATCTAATTCTAAACTATTTCTATATTTGCTCCTTAGTGCTGCAAGCATGCAACATTCGACTGGGAAGAGTCGCCTGGTCGCCTTCCGCTTTCGTTTGAGCTATAAAAATAGAAATAACAAGCGCTGGCACCACTTTCTGGTAAACTAGAAGATATTTTCGAGAATCTTCCTCTGGCTGGCTATATTCACTGCATGTATACTTGGTAATAACTCAAATTTCTCTCAAATTGATTCTTCTTTTGCTATTTCGGTTTTCGACCTTGCGAATGACTGAATAAGTTAGGGACTTTACTCTCTGAACAATTTTCTGCATCGAAAACTGCCTCCGCTCTTTGTTCTGGGCTTTTCTAGGCATAAGCTTCAGGGTCTTTTGTAAACATGTTGCTTTTGTGCGCCTTTGACTCTGAGCTTTAGATGGCCTATTGACATCAGCATCTGTTGAGTGATACTCTGGAATCTGTGGTCCTATCGCATGTAGCATCTGTTTCTGAAGGGATCTCTTCTCTGTTCTCCGAGAATTGATGCTTTCCCCTTTTCCTTAGATGTTTCCTGCACATTGCTTCACGTTATTTCCTGTCTTACAGTTTATGCAAAGGAAAAGAGTAATGATAATAAAAATTAACATGAAAGCTTTAAGCTCTTATGAATGCATAATTATGACACTCATAGCGAACTGACTCTTCAAAAAACACAAAATTGTCCTTCCTGAATACTTTGGCATACAATCATTAATTTCTTTTAAGGCGCGCGCACGCTCAATTTTTATTAACGGACAGCTTTCCTTGAATACTGCACTGAGGAAAATTCGCGATGGGTGATTTCTGCGACTCGCATCACAGCATCACAGATCACAGATCGCATTTAGTCATTCAATCATTGTGCACTGCTTACGCGATGTTGCGATATGCGACGTCGCATATCGGCCGTAAGATATTTCTTAAGTTTTTTCATTTAAGAGCGCTTCATAATGAATGCGATGCGATGAATTTTGCGTCGCTTCTTCACAGTTTATTATGCTCATAAGAAAAAGTTTCATTCTTTTCTCGCGATGCAATAAAGTTTTAAGGAGTTGAATACAAAAATTTTCATAAAATGTTTGTTTGGATTTCTTATTAAGGGTCCCCATTTGCTTGGTGTTATTGCTAATATCAAACAAAGAGGGGGGTTGTTGGTGGCCACAACAATGGCGATTCACTGAGAAGAACCAGTTATCTTTGCTTTTCTATTGAATTTTAACTTCCGAAGCAGAAAAAATTTCATAAGTCTAAATTTTGTTATGGATAGATAGAGTACATTATGCCTTATCCTATCAATGATATTTTGTTTCAACCTTTTTCTATTCTAATCGTTTGCTTCCTCAGGCTTAGTCCTTGTATTTACATCAGCTATTACTTGGTCTTTTAAAGATAAAATAAGGTCTTCTTTGTGTGCTGGCTTTTTAAAATATGCTCATTTGTCATAGGTAGAGCCTCTGCTGCCAGCAGGCGTCCATAGCCTCGACAGGGTTACCTGTTACCCAGCAATGATCCTTTATCCTGCTTAAGGCTATTTACAACCTTTCAGAGAAAAACCCATTTTGACACTTTCTCCTTTTTTATTCTCTAAAGAACAATGTCTTGGTTTGGTGGCCAAATTATGACACAGTCATTCACTTGATTTACACTTTTGCTGAAGAAGCTGGCTCGTGATGAGATCCCTTGTCTTTTGATTGCAACAATCTTGAGTCGTTGCCCTGTTTTGGTGGACAGTATTGGCAAACTCAGCAAGTTATAATATCTGTGATCATGATAAGCCGGCTCGTGATGAGACCTCTTATTCTTTGAGATATAGTGTTTTCTCGGATTGTTCCTCTGAATGCTGCGATTTTCTTTATGAGGGAGGAAACCATTGTTTTTCCTTAAGAAAGCTCTGGACGACAATAATAGAGTTTGAAAACAGCAGTTTTATAGAGAATATTTATTTTATTATTGATACCTTTCATTGTGCTGATATAAAACAATTTTTTGCCAAAGGTTGCTTTCATCAAAATTTTTTGAAGTTGAAACTAGTATCATATCTAGGCTAAAGTTAACTCTATCCGTCAATAATAAAGATCAGATTTTTCGAAAAATTTTACTATTTGTACAAGCAAAAGAATCAAAATCTGATAGAGAATTGGTGTCTTTTTTCGTGAACCCCTGTAGTAACCATCCACAACTGGTTTTATTTATAAGAAAGAAGAAAAACTAAAACTATCCTACAAAAATAGAAGAATAATCTTCTATGGAAAGTATATTTTCAGGATTTGTCCATTAACAGGCAAAGAATCCTTTCTACCTGCTAAATCCTGCAACACAAACGTTGATGGGCCTATGAATTCTACAATCTGAAAAGGACCAAGCCACATCTTCTGAAATTTTGTATGTTTGCCCTTTTCTTCATGAGCCTTATCCCATTTCAAAACTAGATCTCCCATCAGAAAAAAAATTATGGTCATTAAGCTTGAATCAAAAGAGGATTTTATTAGTGCTTGGTGATGAGCATGGGTTTTCTTAGCTTGTTCTCGTCGTTCTTCTAATTTGATTATTTCCATTTGCCTTAATGGTAAGGAGGAAGTAGATACTCATCGATGTATTGTACTAAAGACAAGGAGGGGATCATTAAGTGAGTTGGAAGAACCACTTCCTTCCCATAAACTAAATTAAAGGGAGAAGTGTCGATTGAAGCTTTCTTCGTTATTCTATCTGTCGATAAAGCATTTACCAAAGTTTTGTGCCAATTCTTTTGGTTCTGGTCAATTGTTCTTTTAATAATCTTGATTAGGTTTTTATTTGTTGACTCAGCTAATCCATTACCTTGCGGATAGTAGTTGGCCGAATATTTCAGTTTGAACCCTCTTTTAAGTGCAAACTCATTCATTGCATTCCCAGAAAAGTACGAGGCATTATCAAACATCAAATCCAACGGCAATCCAAACCTAGTGATTATAAATTGATCTATGAATTCAATGATGTTTTCAGAATTAGCTGTCTTGAGAGGAACTGCTTCTACCCATTTAGTAAAATAATCTGTTGTCGTGAGGATGTATCTATGCTACTTAGAAGAGTGAGGAACGATCTCACCTATTATGTCCAAGCCCCACTGACTGAATGGTTGCTCGATGTTTACCGGATGTAGTGGCATGGACGGCTTCTTTTGTCTCCCTACAGTAGTTTGGCAGACTTGGCATTTCCTCACGTAACTCTATGAGTCTTTGAATAGTGTGGGCCAATAATATCCTGCACGTAAGATCTTATGTGCAGTAGCATCTCCAGCATAGTGTCCGCCTGCGGGTCCATCGTGGAGTTCCTGCAAAACCTTTTCGGCTTCAGTTTTCTCAAGACACCTAAGAAGCACAAAATCATAATTCCTTTTAAACAAAACATCATTTATGAGCTGATATTGTTTAGCTTTCAATCTCAGAGCTCTTTTCTTGGTGTGATCCAGGTGTGCTGGAGCATACCCGTTCTTAAGATAATAAATGGTGTCAACATATAATGATTCTGTATCGTTTAGGCTTACCTCATACGTTTGTACCTCTTCAGATGAGTTTTCATGAATTTGCGATGCTCCAGCCAACATTTTGCAGAAGCCTTGACCTCTCACAATGCTTGCTGGTTTGATCTCAAGGTCGTATTCTTGCAAAGCAGTGATCCAATTTGCTCTTTTTTCACCCACATCCTTCTGTATTAGAAGATTTCTTACCACTGGAAATGGTACTATGACCTTGGTATGGGTTTTAAGTAAGAAAGGTCTGAAATATTTGACCGCTTTGAAAACAGCATATGCCTGTTTCTCTACGTCTGAATAGTTGAGTTCAGCACCTTGTAGATTTGAGCTAAAAAATGCGATTGGAGCTTCCGCTTTCTCTTGATTTGCTTGAGTTAGAATTGCGGCATATGATTTCTCTGAGACGAATGTGTATAAGATAAAAGATTCTGAAAAATTCGGGGTCGCTAAAGATGGAGCATTAATGATAGCTTGTTTGATCAGGTTGAATGCCTCATGCTCATCTTAACCCCATTTGAAATTTGAATTCTTTTTTATCATGGTTTGCAAAGGAGAAACAATTCGTGAAAAATCTGGGACAAATCTTTTCACAAAATTGATTTGGCCAAGAAAATATTGCATGCCCTTTTTATTATGAGGTAGGGATATTTCAGAAATTTCTTTGATTCTATCAGGTTCAATGTGAATGCCAAATTTTGACACTATGAATCCTAGAAGTTTTCCTTCACTTAATGCGAAAAAATATTTCTTTGGGTTAAGTGAAATCCCATACCTTAAACATCGTTGAAAGATTTGTTTCAAGTCTTTGAGATGGTCGCTTCGCTTCTTGGAGTACACTATTATATCATCCAAATAAATTACTACAGATTTATTGACTAAACCCTTGAATGCGATATCCATGGCTCTCTGAAATGTAGCGCCGGCATTGATCAAACCAAATGGCATCTTCCGATATACATATGTGCCCCATTTAGTTTGAAATGTGGTTTTTAACTGATCATCGGGATGTACCAGCACTTGATTGTATCTTGAAAATCCATCCAAAAAAGACATTAGTTCTGAGCCTGCTACTGCCTATAATATCTACTCCATAGGAGGGAGGGGAAAGTTGTCTTTTTGACAGGCTTTGTTGAGATTTTGAAAATTGATGCAAATTCTAATATCTCCATTTTTCTTCCTAACGGGTACCATATTGGAGACCCATTTGGAATGTCTGACGGGGAAAATTATTCTGGTTTTTAATAACTTATTTAGCTCAGTTTTTATTTGGTTTTCTAAATTGGGGTGGATTTTTCTGAGTTTCTGTTGGACAGGTTTTTCGTTGTTAATCATAGGGATAGTATGTTGAATGATAGAAGTGTCGTATGTCTTCAGCTCATCGTAATTCCAGGAAAAAACATTTTTGTACTGTCTCAAAAGACGAATATATGCTAGTTTTTCTTCAAGGGTTAGGTCATGGCCTAGATTAACGTTTTGTGGTTTGTCATCAGTTCCCAGGTTTACTAATTCGTAGTTCAGAGTCGAACTGTAGAGATTAGAATTGGTAGACCTTTTAAACCGACTTTTCAAATCGTATAAGTCTTCCAACTTAACCACCGATTTAGGTATAACATTATTAGTGCTATCTTGTTGTATTTGTCGATCATGATGGTCTTCGTCAATTGTTTGATTGGAGTAGGATCCTTCAGAAGTGAGGAAATTTACAATATCAGGATCATCATTGAATACTCTCCAGTTTGTAATGTTGTCAGGGATGGACGATCTAAAGATTAATTCTATTGAGAATCTATCTGGACTAAAATCTTCGGAGGGAATGAGTCTAGAGGCTACGTTAGCTAAAAGGTCTGCGCTCGCGTTTTGGAGTCTTGGGATTGACAAAATATTGAATGCTATGAAATTCTCAGTCAGATCTTGTACTAGAGATTGATAGTGTTTCAAATGACTTGATAGGCAATGTATGGTGTTACGTACCTGTTTGACGACAATCTCAGAGTCTCCGAAGACTTGAAGATACTTGACGTTCAACCCGATTGCTTTGTATAGGCCTTGCACCAAGGCCTCATATTCCGTTGTATTGTTTGTGCAATCGAATTCAAGTATGCACGTAATCATGGTCTTATTTCCTCCTGGACTAATCAGAATGCATCCTGCTCCTTCTCCTTCGTTAGATTTAGAGCCATCAAAATACAATTTCCAAAACAAAGATGTATTTATAGGTTCATCTACAAAATTAACACACTTTGAATTATCATTTTGGGAAAAAATTTCGACTTGGGACAAAACTGAATTTTCTAAGTAAGGTGATGTATGAGCATTGAAATTTCCAAGGAAAGAATCTACCGAGTAATTGCCTATGATGCTGCTGTTATATGCTATTGCTTCATTTTCTCCCTCCAATTCCGTTACTA
>APFE030814260.1:77794-93496 GCA_000404065.3 Pinus taeda | reverse complement strand
CAAGAGATAAAAGTACCATTTATGACTAATCCTACTCATAAGCTTCAAGCAAAAACGATTTATCTCTACTTGTTCTAACATCTACTAAGAGTACAAAAGTGCAACATCAGTAGCAGACATCAAATGCAAACATTAATAAATATCGATCCATCCATTCATCAAAACCTCCTCTGAGGGTGTAGAAGTGCATGTTCTGAGGACAAGTTTTTGACAAATTTCTGGACCCTTCTCTAAATTCCTGAGAAGGGTTTAAATACTGCTAACTAATTAACTTAATTACATAAATTTAGGATATGGTTTTAAATGACCGCCCTTCTGATAAAGCAAAACTATTTCTAAAAATTGAATCTAATTCTAAACTATTTGTGTATTTGCTCCTTAGTGCTGCAAGCATGCAACATTCGACTGGGAAGAGTCAGTTGGTCGCCTTCCACTTTCGTTTGAGCTATAAAAATAGAAATAACAAGCGCTGGCACCACTTTCTGGTAAACTAGAAGATATTTACGAGAATATTCCTCTGGCTGGGTGTATTCACTGCGTGTATACTTGGTAATATCTCAAATTTCTCTCAAACTGATTCTGGTTTTGCTATTTCGGTTTCCGGCCTTGCGAATGACTGAATAAGTTAGGGACTTTACTCTCTGAACAATTTTCTGCATCGAAAACTGCCTCTGTTCTTTGTTCTGGGCTTTTCTGGGCATAAGCTTCAGGGTCTTTTGTAAACATGCTGCTTTTGTGCGCCTTTGACTCTAAGCTTTAGATGGCCTATTGACATCAGCATCTGTCGAGTGATACTCTGGAATCTGTGGTCCTATCGCATGCGGCATTCGTTTTTGAAGGGATCTCTTCTCTGTTCTCCGAGCATTGACACTTTCCCCTTTTCCTTAGATGTTTCCTGCACATTGCTTCATGTTATTTCCTATCTTACAGTTTACGCAAAGGAAAAGAGTAATGATAATAAAAATTGACATGAAAGCTTTAAGCTCTTATGAATGCATAATTATGACACTCATAGCAAACTGACTCTTCGAAAAACACAAAACTATCCTTCCTGAATACTTTGGCGTACAATCATTAATTTCTTTTAAGGCGCGCGCTCAATTTTGGTTAACGGACAGCTTTCCTTGAATACTGCGCCGAGGAAAATTCGCGATGGGTGATTTCTGCGACTCGCATCGCAACATCGTAGATCACAGATCGCATTTAGTCATTCAATCATTGTGCGCTGCTTACGCGATGTTGCGATATGCGACGCCGCATATCGGTCGTCGGAGTTTTCTTAAGTTTTTTCATTTAAGAGCGCTTCATAATGAATGCGATGCGATGAATTTCGCGTTGCTTCTTCGCAGTTTATTATGCTCATAAGAAAACGTTTCATTCTTTTCTCGCGATGCAATAAAGTTTTAAGGAGTTGAATACAAAAATTTTCATAAAATGTTTGTTTGGATTTTTTATTAAGGGTCCCCATTTGCTTGGTGTTATTGCTAATATCAAACAAAGAGGGGGGTTGTTGGTGGCCACAACAGGGTCCAGGCTTTAACCTGATTATCCAAATTAGAGGTACAACCTAACAATATATTTATTTATAATTTGTTGAGAGAGTGGCACATATGTCAAGTTGGGTAGTTGAACTCGAGCTCTTCTATAAGTTCTCATTGTAGCATCATTAGTAATATATGTACATTTATTATTCTCTTTAATTTTGCGTTTCTTATTGCATATATGAATGGTGTTAAACTATTACAGTAGGTTGTAGTGTTTTTTTTAAAAAATATATATATAATTTATTTTATTTATTTATTTTTTATAATAAAGAATATTAAAAAAGAGTATTTTAAATAGGGTGAAAAACTTATAAGGTATCTCAACGCGTGTTCGATGATATTAAACATTTGGTTGTTGGTATGGGGATGGAGTAAATGTTAGGCATGTAAAATTCCCTAAAATTCCCATTATTCTCGTTGGGAGTGGGAGTGGGAAAATGTTGTTGGTATATGGAGGGTGATGTTATTCTAGTCTGGCATGCAAATGGATTTTTGTGGAAATATGATGGGAATCAATTGAGCTCTGATGGCCTTATTGACCTGTTTCGTTGGTGCCCTGTCTAGGAATGGTCACTCTTTTGTAGTCGACGCCCCCTCCTCAACATTAGGGTCACAAAATTAGAAGATCTCTTTTTTCGTGTGTCATTTCTAGATTTTCGAAGTGGTATTGGGATATGTATCTAGTTATTGCACTAACCATAAGCCTTGTTGTGGGTAGTTGGGTAACTTCGATCTTGGCTTTCTTCTGTGTTTACGGGGAAACAGGTCTACCTTACCAAGCGGTTTTCCTCTAGGGTTCTGCAATCTTGCGAGATTTCCATGGTAGAAGGGTGTTTTTCCTCAGGACTTCCAGTCAGTGATTTATCTGCAAGGGGTCAGGGTCGATGAGTCGATGGTTAGTTGTTTTGTCATTGGTCTAGTATCTTTGCTTCCTGTACCTCCCTTGGTCAGGCTTATAAGCGACTCTCTAGTGTGTTTGAGGATTTTCTATGCAGTAATCTCATTGGTGTGCTATGTTAATTGATGGCTCACTTCGCATTTAATTAGTTCCGTTGGTTTTGATACTATGCACCATGTGTCTCGCAATGCTCATTCTCTTACCCTGTCTAAGCGATTTTTTGTCAACTAGGGGGGACACAGTTCACACCTGCAGGTGGTGATGGTGGTAGGGGAGCCTCAAAGCTCTAGTTGTGGTGGTCAAACTATAGCGAGATTGGATCAGGCAACTTCTGGGGCTCGTGGTGGTCGTGGCATCTCGCTGGCTGACTGTGGGGGGAGAACCACATGAACATTGAAGCGGGGTGGAGTGGCATGTAGCTGTGGCAAGGGCAGATGAAGGAAGACACGATGACCTAGGCATGGGGAAACTACGGAGCATCATTGTTGTTTGGAAAATTGTTGAGATCTGATCCAGTTTGTACTGGACTGCCTGGAAACTTTAGAGAGGGTTCAACAAGAAGAGCATGCAAATCTCATTGCTACGTTGAACAAGATGCATTAATTTCAATGTCATGTTCGGGAGAGGGTCATGGTGGTATGGCATGGTCAAAATATGCTATCTAAGAAGGTGTGGAAACTAGAGTCATGGATGGCCCACTTCGAAGAGCATGTATAGTATTGCTTCCGCCCTTCTCTTCCTCTAGAGACTGCTCTGGACAATCCTACTTTTATTAATGTTGTATTTTTCAACAACCCTCATTTTAATATATTATAAATTTCCTATGAAATTTATTATATTAAAATAGGGACCCTTTAGTTTTAGAAAATCAACATATAAAAAATTGTTAATAAGGAACTATAACCAAAGTTTAATACTTAGGCTTTTTAATTAAAACCCAAGTATTAAGCCTTGATTATCCCAAAAAACCAAATTAAATAGCCCTTGGAGCCAAGACTTATACTTATGCTTTAAAAAACCTTAAGTAATAAATAATATGGGTTATTTAATTAAAAAACAAAATAAATCGGAATTTTTAATACCCAAAGGTTAAAATATTTATAAACAAAAGTTAACTCTTTAAAAACTCTGACTCTCCATCCTACCCTGCATCGCACATTCCATAATTAAAAACACCAAAGGAAAATACTTCCCCACTAACACCGATTGCAATATTCGTCAACTAGACCCGACAAGAAAATTAATAATAAGAAATAAATTCCCCACATCCAAGGCTATTGCAAATTCTAAAAAACTTAAGTCCATGCCTCCTACCTTAGTCGATTGCAATATGCAATAAATTCCAGACCCAACAAGAAAATACATGCAAATCCATAAAATCCCACATCCGCAGGCTATCGCAAAAGTTCCAAAGTCCATACTCTATTGCCTTGTCTCGATTGCGATATGTGATTAAGCCTCAACCCGATGGGGCTATAAAATCCATTCCATAAATATCACGTGTTAAGAGCTATCGCAATTACCAAAGAGTCCTGCCTCCTGCCAATTGTGATTGCAATTAGATCGGAACTGACGAGATTATTAACTGACTTTCTAAAAGATCCTACATCTGTGACTATCGCAAAGAGTTTCAAAGGCTTAAGTCCTGCCGCATGCTAATTCCGATTGTGATGCCTGCACCCAACGGGATTATTCACTCCAACTCATAAATCCCTTGCATTCATGTAATCGCAAGAATCACAGTCTCAATCCTTTCGCATTGTCGATTACGATTTGCGATAAGCCCTGGACCCGATAAGAATTACATGTCAATTCATAGAAAATCTCGCGTCCCCAGCTATCGTAGTTCGATTAGCCATGCCACCTATTCCAAAGACTCCTGCCAAATGTGATTGAAATATGTGATCAAGCCTGAGCCATCTTCCATGTCATCCCTATCATCATATGTGACATCATTCTTTACGACAGATGCCACATCATTGTGACATCATCCCTTACGTCATCCTGAAAATCGCAAATCACAAATCTTTCAAGATTGTTGGTGTTGTACCACTCTGTTATTGCGAAATGTGATCAACCCTAGACCCGATAAGTATTATAAATTCCATTTCATAAATCCCCACATCCATGGTTGTCGCAAATGCCACGGAACTTAGTCCATTCCTCCTTTGCCCATTGCGATTGCGATTTGGTATTATTTGGATTTTTCGTCTATTTCAATAAGGATTCTCCTTGCTTGAAATATGATGATAATTAAAACCCCGGTCTAAAAGCGATTTTGATTTTTTGATAAGACCGTAAAATTCCACTTGTCTTATCATAGGCATCACTCTACATTTCTCTCCATGATGGTTGTATTCGGAATTTATTGCAACTCTATGTTCTTCCTGATTTCCTGCAAAAGTGATTTGTTTCAAATAAAACTCGCTTATCAGTTTCATTTATTTTTATCGATTCCTGTTTTTTTTTGTTTAAGTTCATGATAGAAGAGGACAATTGTGCTGACAAGTAGAAGTTCAGTTCAAACAAATAGAAAAGCATCCAGATAATTTGATGGAACAAACAAAGTTGATGAAGACAACAAATCACATTCAAAAATTTCCACCAAAAATTGTTTCCCTTTAAGCGTTGTTGAAGGGATATGTTTAAATTCCCTCAACACTCTGCACAATAGATTTAGTTGTTTTCTGTTATTTAAGCTTACTTGTTTTATGAAATAAGGGTCCATAATTTTATGAAGAAAGTCTTACAAAAGCTCACACTATTGTACTTTCATGCTTTTCTCAATAGAATGACTGCAACATTGTTTTATGAATTTTCATAAAGGATTTTGAGAAGTTGCACTACTGTACTCCTGATATCATCTTTATGAGAAAGACTAAACTACTGCTATTTCTTTTATGAGTTGAGCAATGTGCATATGGTATTTCTATCTTTGTGCCTCTGTTTTGTTCATAAATAAATAGTTAATTTATCTTTTCAGATTGCTTATTACATGGTATTTCTACTCTTCTATGAAATTCACTAATTCTTGAAGGAACTATTGTATAAAGGATTTAGAGTTGTAGGATAGAGGATAAAACTCAGATCTGAAGGATTATTGAGGATTTTTCTTTCACACTCTGAAATATGTTTTGATGGGCAGAGTTCGTACTATTACAACTCTTGTTCTAAAAGAAGAAGTTAAAGCATTGTAAAACACTGTTGGAGACCAGAGTCAGAGAAATGCATTTAATAAATTGGTATTTTAATATTATTGTTTTAAATACTAGTTTCATTTTATAATGGCAGGAATGTGTCATTTTATTCATATTTGTGTACTATTGTCAGTATGACTAGATTGTATCAATCATATGTTATTATTTTTCTCTGCTCTTATGTGTTGAATTCTGATTTCTAAGTAACTATTTACTCAGAAATCTATCTTTTAATATCGATTTAACAAATAATGATATGTTGTGAACTATTTCCTCATATTCTTGTTTAATTATTCGAATTATTGATTTAACAATCAATATCATTTTGTGAACTACTTCCTAAATGTCATCGGTTTATTATTTCAATTAAGAGGTCTCTAAATAGAATATGTTTTGGTATTCATAATGTCAGTTGAACTATTTCATTAGCTTGATATTCATTATAAGCCAAACATATTTAAATCCCAAATAATTTAAATATATTTCTCTCGGTTGGGTTAGATATATATCTGCCTAATTGAGATAGGATTAGGATTTAGTTCCTTTTTCTTGCATTTTAGAATCAATTTTCATTTAGATTAATTCTACATTTCTAGAAGTCATCTTTTGAGGAAAAACTTTAGATTGGTTTGGTTGTTCCACAAAAATGACTTAAGGATCATTCTTCTTACCTGATCAGCTCGAATATTTGATCGATGGACCTATTTATTAACAATTATAGAAATATTTAAAGCTGATAGCGGTTGGGAGAAGGTAACTTGACCTAATCGAACCAATTGGAACCATTATCCGAAATGGAAAAGGAGTTGTTTTAAGGTCTGGACCGGGTGGTTATCCCTAATGTTGTGGCATCAATTTTCGAGTCCTCAACAATTACCTATGATGACTAAGCATGGTTACAGGTGTTTTACTTGTTTTATGTATTTTCTGGTGCTTTTGGCCTCCTAAGTTGTGGATTGTGTCTCTAGATGTTCTCATATTTCTTTGTCATATGTTGATCGCAGTAATCAACAAACCTAGTCGGGGTGAGATTTTTAAGTGAGAAGATTTTAAAGCTTAAAAAAAATGTGTATATCAATATATTGGATTTTTCATTGGTCTTGAAGGAAGAAAAAGCTATTTTACATAAAGGGTTTGGGTTTCCACCATATGGGGGGATTTCCTCCCTCTTACTGCAACAAAAAAGCTCAAGGGGGAGGGCAAGGAGGGTGGGATTTCAATTTTTGTAGACCATATAGTACCTCATATGGAAAAGGCCTTGGGGGTGATTTTCCACTACATGTCCCAAATAGCCCTTCCTCTTCATCAAAGACAACATAGAAACAATCTGTGGGACAATATCTAGAACTACAAAAGAAGAAGGTCTAATGCATACCCCAAGTTGTAAAGGTCCCAAAACATGAAATAACCTTAATTAGAATAGTTGGAAAATATACAATATCTGCAGGATCATGCCTTAATAAAAAATTTTATGGGGCTTTGGCCTACTAAACAAGCCCTGATACGATGGATCTAAAAGAATGGATAACTAAAAGGAAATGTGGAACTAAAAATAGGGTCCAAAGGATTCTTTACCATAATTTTTAACAACATTGAGGATCAGAATATGGTATTTCAAAATCGCCCCAATATTTTCAACACAATAGGGTAGACTTGTGTTTCTAGATAGAGAGGTTTATCCCAAACAAAGAGGATTTTACGGTGGCATTAGTTTGAATCAAATTGTAATCATGTCCATAGGAATTGTGGGACCAAAAAATATTGGAAGGGAACAAAAATCCCGTGGGAACCTTTGTAATGTGTTTAGATACCATAAACAAAGGAAGATACAATTTGTGTGCTCACATCTATGTTTTACTGAAAGCAGGATCCAAAGACTCTACTGGCAGCAGGATCCAAAAATCATGGTTTTACTAGTGATTCTACTGGCTCAAGATGATTTCTATATTTTTAAGGTATACACCCATGAATCGAGATCATATTCCAAGATTTCCAAATCACATGCCTTGTGTAGACTGGCAGACTTATTTGCCATGATTCAAATATCAAGTAGGAGCATATGCTACTCTTCATTTAATTAAATTTCTCATGCATGTGCGTAAGCTAAATGTTGATTTTCATGAAGATGTTCATGGTATCCTTGCAGGGAAATGCACAATAATGGTATGAAGGCTTGCAAAATGCTTGTTTATCTTCTCTTTGATATTTTCATACAGTGTTTTATGAGAGATATAAAGAATGTCATCCTTCCTTATTGCCGGTCAAAGGTTGTTGTAGTCATTTTAAAATTTTTATTGAGCATTTAGAGATTTTTTATGAAGATGACCAGTTCATGGATGAAGAGATACTAGAGGCTTTGCATGAGAAACATTTTCATCATCAAGGTCAAAAGATATAAGCTAGCTCCCATGACAGTCAAGAAAATTCTCTGTAGGTAGTAGTTTCTTCCTTAACTGTCAGTGAAGTCGATCAAGATATCTATGTATATGTTCATGTTTCTTCTCCTATGTTGAATGAACACGTTCAACATTCTTGTCATCTTTTAAGTGATCAGGAGGAAGAACTAGTAGAGTTTAGCAGCCTTGATACATAAGAAAGTTTCCCGCAAATTGTAGGTTTTCCCTTGCCTGAAAATGCAGTAGATCAACATTTTGATGCAGAGAGTTAATATGATTCATCTTCTTAGTTTGAATAAATCTTACAACAGTCTTGTCAAATTTTAAGTCACCCAGAGAAAGAATAGGATAGACGGTCAAATTGTTCATCAACCCTTTTATTTCCTGGATCTTTATTCTAAGAACAATATTATCAAATTTTAAGTTCTGAAATTCCGAATAGAAACTCAAAACGATGAGCTCACTTTAAATGAGGATGAATGCATTATTAATTAAAGCATTGAGCTAAATAATGACAACTATACTCCATAGTTGCAATAAACTAATGAATAAGTGCAGGTTGTTCTAAACCTCATGGATCTAGACATTTTTGTTATTCAAGATGTGGTTGCCTCAATTGTAGATTTTCAAGAACACACTATTATTTTCCCTGATGCAAATGATAATCCTGATGAACATATTGTTTTCTTCCATTCTGACAAAGATCTTTCATTGGACAACATAGAAAAACAAGAAACCGAAAAAGAAGGGTGTTCTTGTTTTTTTGTTGACCTTCGAGATAGGGTAATGTTTCAAATTATTGAAGATCTTTTTTCCAGTTTGTTGTAGTCATCAAGGAACATGGATTTTCTTATATTTATTGATTATGATTATCAATTTCAGTTGAATTTTGAGTTTCCAATTGTAAAAACTTTGTTTCTATTTGAAAATAATGGAAGCAAGTCATCAAGCCATTTGCTTTCATGGTTACACTGGTTTTTTGGCTTCACTTGATCAAGTGGATTGTGGATTAGTTAGAGTGGGTAGGAATGTGAATAAGCTCAGCACTCTGAGCAACTTTTTCAATAGCGTGACAATTTCCAACAATTTGTTTTGGAAGATTGGTACTTTTCAGCATTCATTTCCAGTTTGTACAATGATTCTGGTTTCAATGGATTTGGTTACGAATAAATTGGTTGTAGATCAAAGAAACAATCAATTTGCGGGTTTCAAGATTGGGAACAGCCCAATGGCCAGGAACATGGTCTACGGTGTTCTTTGCACCTCATAGGGAGGATGCCATCCCCATTGGAGCCAATTTTAGGGTCCTATATTATATAGATCATAATCATTTCTGTCTTACTATTCATTTTAAGTTAATTTGTAAATAGCAGTATTGGTTTCATGAGTGTTAAGTCAAATGGGTATATTTCTAAACTCAAAAGTGTAATGTCATCATGGAAGAGTCTTAAAGGTCATGTCATGAAAAGTCTGGTCATTATGAGTTACTTTTGTTGATGTCATGTTAGTTATAAGAGTCAGTTTTGACAGTTAGTTATGATCAATTGTGTCATGGCATGGTCATCATTTCAAAGATACTCCTTACTCATCTATCACATCAACAACTAGGCCATCATGACTTCAAAGAAGGCCTTAGTGGCATGAGGAGTTTAAATATGCGTGTGGCTCCTCATTTCACCTCATTCGTAATAAATCTTGGCTCTGAAACACTTGGAACGTAAAAAGGAAGAGTGTTTCATATCCACAAGTTCAAGCTATTGCGAAAGTTGGAATTTGTTGCGCAATTGAGGAACTTGTTGCGCATCTCAAGAAATCATCAATTCAGTGGCAATGTGTGCATTGAACTCTACATATCTTTATTTGGAACTTCAGTTGAGTATCATTGATCAACCCCTTGTTTGGTTGTCTCTCTCAAAGAACCCTAGTCACAGGTGCTACAAAAGTTGTTGCGAAACTATCATAAGTATTAGGGTTTAATTAAAAATCAAATTTTTGACATTATTTTTTTGCAAGGGAAACATCATCATTCATCCATTTTTCCTCAGCCAAAGTTCAAGCATGTGATTAAATCCATGCAAAGAAAACTCACTATGAAAGTGTGCTACACAAATATATTTTCCCCATATCTCTTAAACCCTATACCCATTTTCCTGAAATTTTTACAGTAGATTCATGGGGGCGATATGAATAAACTTAGTTAATTTCATCCCAAAACACTTCATGGTTTTCACGAAACAAGTTATTTTCACCTACAATGATTTTTGGATTTTATCGAGATCCATGAGTTGTATTTGTCTCACAATTTATTTGGAGATGAGGTATGATGATAGTAAATTTCTATAAAATATTTAGCTCCATCAGAATCGTTGTTTGGGATATATTAAAAACACCTAGTCACTGCGGAAAGGAGGCAGGGGAGACACTGCATTTTTGACAATTTCACTTAAAAATTGTTTTTTGACCTAAGGGAGATGAATTTTAAAATACTGAAAGAGGTTTTTGTAAAAAGCTAGATATGTTACAAAATAGTCTCTCATTTTGTGCACAAAATTACGGTTTGGGAATTACATGTGTCACTTTGAGACCCATTTTCACAATTTTTCCAAGCCAAATTTGTTGACAAAATTCTAGAATTTTTGAAATTCGACTTGGTGGACCTCCAACTTGGAATAATTGATTCTAAGATGATTTGGATGATGAAGTTTGAATATTATGAAGTTCGAATATTTTTCTACCCAATTCCATGATTTTCTCTTCACTTTGCATATTTTTGGTTGGTCAAAAATCAAACCCTAGATAGTAGGATATAGGCATATTTTCCAAATATTTTATTCCTAAAGCATTGTAACCTCTTCCTATATTTGGAAAAAGGATGGATTTCGACCCCCTTTGAATTAGGAAGAAGATATTGTATATAATTCATGAATTTGAATGTAAAAAGGGGGTTGTTGGTCAAATTGGAGAGAAAGAGACTTTGTATACATTGTATTTCTGAATATTTTTGCCATTGAATGAAATACATAAGGTGATTTGTAGGGATTCCTATGTCATATATTGATGGTGTTGTGCATTGTAAGTTTGTGTTATGATTTTACATCTCTTGAATGTATATATTCATACTTGGGAGAACCAGATGTTTAACTCAGAATTCATCTAAAAGATGCTCTGATTTAGTTTTACCAAGTGATCTATGTTTTCCTCTTAAAGAAACATTAAGAATTTATCTGCAGTTTGATACTCTTTGTGTTGTTTCCATCTTCTATCACACTCACCCACATACAAATAATTAATTCCATCACCAAGGTTGCCTACCTTGCCCCTGTGGAAAAACCATTTCTCTCTTCATCTTATCACTAGACAAATAATAAATTTGACATGACTCCATGCCCAATGGATTTGTCTCCTGGCTTATCAACAAATCTTTGAAAATCAGACCTTATTGAGCACTATATCTAGTGTAATATTAAATTAGTTGAAAAAACCTAAGTGAGAGATCCCTCTCCAAGGCTAGAAGGGCTAGATTCTAGCCTAAAAGTGGTTTTATGGTTACCTATGAAATTTCTCTCCTCAGCCTAGGGAAATTACAAAGTGATAAAATTTTGTTGCAATTACCAGGAACCGAAAGGTTCCATATTCCCCGGGAAAGGTAATCAAAGTTTCAAATCTTATTGTTGATGGTGGAGAACAGTCAGACACATGAAGTTTGTACCATTCACCTGCAGAATCCAATCAAGTTTCAACCTAATCCAAAGACTCCACTAGCAGCAAGATCAAAAAATCAAGGTTTTACAGGTGATTCTACTGACTCAATATGACTTCTATATCTATAAGGTATGCGACCATAAATCGAGATCATATTCTAGGATTTCCAAATCACGTGCCTTGTGTAGACTGGAAGACTTATTTGTCAAGATTCAAATTTCAGGTAGGCAAAGATGCTTCTCTTCATTTTATTAAATTACACATGCATGTGCATAAGCTAAAGGTTGATTTTCATGAATATTTTCATGGTATCCTTGGAGGGAAATGCACAGTCATAGTATCAAAGATTTTCAAATGCTTGTTTATCTTCTCTTAGATACTTTCTTACATTGTTTTATGAGGGATATAAAAAATGTCATCCTTCCCTGTTGTTGGTAAAGACTGTTGCACTCATTTTAAAATTTTTGTTTAGAATCTGGAGAGTTTTTATGAAGATGACGAGTTCATGGACAAAGAGATATTGGAGGATTTGTATGAGAAAAAATTTCATCATCATGATCAAAATGTAGAATCTAGCTTCCATGACACTCAAGGAAATTCTCAGCAGGTAGTAGTTTCTTCCTTAACTGTCAACGAAGTTGATCAAGATCTTGATGTAGATGTTCATGTTTCATCTCCTATGTTGAATAAACATGTTCAATTGTCTTGTCAGTTTTTAAGTGATTAGGAGGAAGAATTAGTAGAGTTTATAATCCTTCATACACAAGAAACATTCCAGCAAATGGTAGGTTTTCCCTTGCCTAAAAATGAAGTAGATCAACATTGTGATGCAGATAGTTATGATTCATCTTTTCAGTTTGAAGAAAATTTGTAGCAGTCTTGTCAAATGTTAAGTCACCGAGAGAAAGAATAGGATAGACAATCAAAATTTTCATCAGCCCTTTTATTTCCTTGGTCTTTATTCCAAGAAAAATCTTATCAAATTCTGAGTTCTGAAATTCCATGTTGTTGGGTAGCGCAAGCCTCGCAGAACGAGTATCGGGTGCGAAGCCCGAAATTGTGGGTAATACTAGGGTAAAAGACTCTGCGGAAAGCGCGGAACACGAACTATAGTAGGTTGAGTCAAAGGGTAATTTGCCCAAAAATAATGTAAAGAAATAGTAATAGAGTTGGCCCGCTGAGGGATCACGGGCCAAGGGAAAGTATAAATAGAGCGGGGCTCTATGAGGGAAAGTAGTTCTTTTAAAAGATGGAATGTAATGGATCCTTAAAGGTAATAGCTTGAAAGTGTCTGTAAGTCCGAGTCGAGGGAGTAGGGTAGAAGGTAGAGGCTCTGCAGCTGTGTGTGCAGAGACCTGGAAAGTCTGTAGTTGTGTGCACGGACCCCTGCAGCTGAGTGCACAGGGTGGATTTGGATATATTGTTGAAGATTGATAATAAATATAAGTTTCTTCTAAATTCTGTGTTGATTGCAACTTTACTCTTTTATGATAAATGAATAATTATGATTTCTGCATTTGCTACGGTTGAATACATGTGAACTGGGTTAATCTTGATGCACGAAGTAACCAAAAGTAATAAATGTTTGCTTAAAGACCACTTTAACTAGATCAAACCAGTAATAAGTGATTCAATCTTTAATAAGCACGATAAGGGTATTCTGATTTGTGTGAATCTAGCATAGTGCGAGGCCGCAGAACATCACGTGAGCCCCAAACCACATCCAAGATATCCCCAGGGTGCGGAAACCTGGTTCCAGCACCCTCCCCTACTACCTTGGGTGAGACCTCAGCCCGCGCTTCGCGGGCTGTTGCCGAAAGGGCCGATAGTTGCGGGATTTGTTTGGCTAAATAATTCTTTCGAACTTGGGTCAAGCCCATATAAGCCAACAAATGGTTCCATTGTCGGGACCGAGATCTACCTAAGGGGTGTCTGGTGTGAAAGGCAGGGACACTAGAGAAAAGTGCAACGAAAGATCAGGATGATATTAATGGTGAGCATCATCTAGTTACCAGTATTCAAAGGAGCAGGCAGTGAAGATTCGGAAAAGTTTTGGTTTGTATTGAATTCAGTATGGAACGCACAGCAGATCACGGATGATAATATCAAGAAAGTCATCTTAGTCAGAACACTGCAGGATCAAGCTCTAACATGGTCTATGAAGTATTTAGGCATCAACCCAATGGTGGGGATAGTGGACATCCACATGGAATTAAAAAAGGAGTTCAGCCAGCCAAAATCGGAATCACAGTCAGTCGTGGGATTCAAAGAGATAACAATGATAATTGGTGAGACCCCGTGGGATCTGGATCAAAGGTTAAAAAGCACTATTCATGAGGCCAACATGACCCTGACGGATGCACAACATTGTGCCTGGTTCATTGCATCACTAATGCCATATCTGAAATCGGTTTTGTCACAATATAAGATCTCAACCCAAGCAGAAGCATTGGAGGCATCAATGCGGCTACATGAAACCCTGGTATAGGACCCAGGGTTGAGAGTTCAGCAAATCCAAGCATAGGTCCTATTGTGGTCACCAACAACCCCCCTCTTTTGTTTGATATTAGCAATAACACCAAGCAAATAGGGGACCCTTAGTAAAAAATTCAAACAAACATCTCCATGAACATTTTTGTTTTTCCTTAGAATTTTATCGCAACGAGGCAATGAAACACTTCTTTTATGAGCTTAACAAACCACGAAGAAGCGATGCTAAATTCATCGCATCGCATTTACCATAAGCGCTCTTAAATGAAAAGCTTAAGAAATCCCCGACGACCGATGTGCGACGTCGTATATCGCAGCAATCGCGTAAAGTAGGACACAATGACTAATATCTGCGATCCACAATCTGCAATCTGCGATCTACGATGATCCAATATTGCGATACCACAATAATATAACACAAATCTGCGATCTGCGATGAGTGCGAATTTTCCTTGGCACAGTATTCAAGGAAAGCTGCCCATTAATCAGAATTAAGCGCACGCCTTAAAAAGGAAATTAATGATTGTACGAATGGCTGATTTTTGTTTTTCGAAGAGTCAGTTCACTTTGAATGTCATGATTATACACACGCAAGATCTGAAGCTTTCATGTCAATCTTTATTTCCATTTACTCTTTTCCTTTACACAAACTATAAAACAGGAAATAACATGGAACAATTTTGCAGGAAACATCTAAGGAAAAGGGGAAAGCGCCAATGCTCGGAGAACACAGAAAAGATCTCTTCAGAAACGGGTGCCACATATGATAGCACTATAGATTCCAGAGTATCACTCAACAGATGCTAATGACCGATAGGTCATCTGAAGCTCAGAATCAAAGGTGCACAAAAGCAGCATGATTACAAAGAGACCTGAAACTTACACGCCAGAAAAGCCCAGAATGAAGAACGAAGGCAGTTTTCAATCCAGAGAATTGCTCGGAAAGTAAAGTCTTCTGACTCATCAAGTCGTTCGCAAAGACAAAAACCAAAATAGCAAAAGCAGAACCAGTTTGAGGGAAATTTGGGTTATTACCAAGTATACACTCAGTCAGCGGGAGATTCTCTAAAATATCTGATAGTTTACCAAAAAGTGGTGCCAGCCCTTGTTACTTCTATTTTTATAGCACACACGAAAGGGGAAGGCAACCAACCAACTCTTCCCAGACAAATGTTGCACGCTTACAGCACTAAGGAGCAAATACAAAAATAGTTCAGAGTCAGATTTAATTTTAGAAATAGCCTGCTTTATCATAAGGACGGTCATTTGAAAACCGGATCCTAAATTTATGTAATCAAGTTAATTAGTTAAGCAGTATTTAAACCCTTCTCGGGCATTTAGAGAAGGGTCTAGAGATTTTTCAAAAACTCGTCCTCAGAACATGCACTTTTGCGCCCTCGGAGGTGGTTTTGATGAATGGATGGATCAAGGTTTATTAATGTTTGCATTTGATATCTGCTACTAATGTTGCACTT
>APFE030814260.1:48173-66491 GCA_000404065.3 Pinus taeda | reverse complement strand
GGTAATCCCTCTGTCTAGATTTCCAGAGTAGTCACTTTCGTTCCTTTTCGACTCCTTAAAAGAAAAGGTCCATCTGAGCACTTGTCACTTCAAGCTCATTAAAAATCGAAGGTGACTAGAGTCATCTTTAGCTTTTTCTCGAATCTTAAAAATTGAAAAAGAAAAGTTGTGTCAAGCGTCATAAAATTTATTTAATTCAGAATAACCTTTTCCCCTTTTTAATTTTGATTTGATCAAGTAATCCGTAATCGTGGAATAAAGTCAATCAAAACCTCATCATTCATGGAGGCTAATGAGTCAACTATCTTTGACTCTGAAAACGAAACCATTCCGGGCGAAACGGTCTCATTTAACTGAGTCCACCTCTCCTGGTTTATTTGAAACTTGTGTTTCAACATCATAAGAGACTACAGTTACTCTAATCATTTCTGGTACATCTGCCTTTACAGAAGAAGTTTTGCAGTTACAAGAGGACATTAGAACTGATCTTCGTGTAACGGTAGAATCTTCTATACTTGAAACAACTCCATCTAGAGCTGATCCAGAAACTAAAGTTCCAGAATTTGAAAGGTGTCACCCCTATAGTATCTGTCACTATAGAAGCTATACCTTCTTTGGCTACAGAAATATTTTACGGACCTAACGGTCTACATGTTCCGCTTGAACTGATTGCTATAGAAGAAGTTGTAGAGGATCTTCCATCCAGTACTCCATTGCATTTTGGAGTTGGGATCCACTTATATCCTTCTATTCTTGAAGTTAGTTCTTTCAATCTTCCTTCATAACAAGTTCCTGTCGAATCACTATGAAATCTCTTGGATAGACTAAATATGTCTGAACAACCATCAACATCTAGGATTGTGTCATTCGATACAGTCACAGCAGAACTTCCTGCTACCACACCTACGATGTTTGCTGGTGTACCATCTGTCCCAACTAGTTGTCAGTCACTAGATGGAGTCCACCTATGGACTATTTCGACGACATGGTCTATTCCCATTGGTTCCTCCGAGATCCTATTTGGCATTTCTTCTATTGAAGCTCAACAAATTGATCCTACATACTAGTTTCAATTTGGGCAGCCCAGTCTTCAAAGACCCATCTATCCTTTGAGCACTATATTGACACCATACGGGGAGCAGTATGCTTTTTCATTGGTCCCTCCTGGAGAACAACTGTATGAGAGCTCACAACAAAATTCAGATCAAACTAGAATTACAGCCGGTGGTTGGATAACAATACTACCTCAATAACCAAGGGTTTTATATTCAATGCAACCAACACAACTTGTGTCGAATATTACCACTATGCCTGCTATTGTGACTGTGTCGCAAGTACAAGAACAACTTGTTATATGTCAACCTCAAATTTCTCAGGTTGCATTACAACAGCCTCTTGTCTCTACAACTTCGTCACAATCTCAGATTAGTGCTTCCTTAATTGGAACGAATCAGGCTCAAATAGGCGTTATCACTCTGCATCTTGGTCAATCATTCAGTATCGGGCAACAGTAAATGGTTCAACAACCATCGCTGGTGCAATATCAACAACCCCAAATTCCAACAAGTTTACCGAGGACCTGAGCAACAAGGTGCTTTAGGTAATGGACAACTGCATTTTCAAAGTGGTTATCAATAGCCATACTATAATGGTTATGCCCATCAACCTTATCAAAGTTATCAGCATCAGATACATTATGCTGGTATGCAAAGACCTATTGTTCAGGCGATCCCATCATATCCTGGGTATGCTTCGCCAAACCTGAATCAACAGTTGCCCTTTGTAGCAACTCTGAAATTACTAGATTTGAATCGGTTAATGAATGATCCAATTTCTTATGCCCCTTGGTGGCCAGTGATTCCTTATAAACTTCCCTCAAATATTCCTAAATTCAATGGAAATCTGGGTGAATATCCATTGAATCACGTAATGACCTTTCATTTGTGGTTTTCATCCAACACCCTCAATGATGATTCGATTAGGCTTCGCCTTTTCCATCGAATGCTTACTGGTCTAGCAGCGAAATGGTACATCAAATTGCCTAGAGCTTCATTTGATAACTTCAGCATCCTTGCCACTACCTTTCTAACCCACTTTCAGTTAGCCATAAGGTACGAAATGGGAACATAACGCCTTACCAACTTTAAATAGACAATAGCCACTCACATATCTGATCATATTCATGAGTGGTGATGCCATCGTCGAATGGTAAAGACGTATGTTCGTGATCAACTTCTAGCTAAGTGGTTTATTAAGTCATTATTACCTTCTATTACAGTAGATGTGGCAAAAGGAGGATTTGTCACTGAAGAGCAAGTCATTGCTCATGCACAATATTTAGACTTGATCTATACTCAGTCTGGCACACTCTATGACAAAATCCTTGACGCTCCTAGACCAAAATTTTTAGTTCCTCCCCCTCCTAAATCAAACAGGGACTCTCATGTCGGTGATGGCGTGATTGGTACCTCAAGTGCACAAACTGCAAAGGCTCCATCTGGTAAAGCCCTTGCAGTCTCTAGTCAAAAAGAAAATGACAAACTTCTTGCCTCGAAGGTTAATGTTGTGTCATCTGACAAGGGAAAAGAAGCAAAGCAACCAGGGGGCAAGAAGAAAGGGAAAACTAATAAGAAGAAACAAGAAAATTCAACTCCTGAAAAATCTTCCAAAAACCATGTTGGGAAACAGAAACCTCATTATCCATGTTTAATATGTAACGACAAGCATTTCACTAGAGATTGTCCACATCGAGCTGAGGTTACGAAATTTTTAAAGACTTCAACTACCTCAGCAGTTTTGACGGATCCGTTTCCAAACCCAATAGCTAACCTAGTTGTTATCGATCATGCTTCCAAATCCCAAGTGCTTATGCTATCCATCTCAAAACACCAAAATGATGCTTTGATATCAACGAGGAGTAAAGATTATGGGAATCCACAGTCGTCAAATAAGAAGGCTACAGATCAACCCAGTATTTCGACAACAACTTCACTAGAAGTTTTTCCGCCCATCATTCCTGAATTAAATATAAGGCCATCTAAGGGAATAGTACATAAATTTACACTTAATCCTCATGCATGAGCAACACTGAATTATAATATAGTGGACGATGTGGCCCAATCGCCATTCTCTATGTCGACACTTGAAGCACTGTAGAATTGCTCCTCCTGAAAGCAAGCTTTGTTATCAGCGATAGGTGTGATTGATCTAGTAGATTCCAATCTAGTGGCCTTTAACCATAAAGGATAGGAACCTCAGTTACCGGCCCATCTCACTTTCCTTATACAGGTAAAAGCCCTCAACAAAACTATTCATCAAACAATCATTGATGAGGTGGCATCTACCTATATTATGTCAATGAGTTGCTGGAAAACTTTAGGCTCACCACCCTGTCACGATCATCAACGACATTAAAAGCATTCGATGGAAGAACATACACGCCATATGGGATATTAAGTAACTTGCAAGTTGCACTGGGGGACAAGACAGTAGAAATTGAAGTCGAGGTCATTGATGGAAACCTTGACTACAATATCTTACTAGGCAGACCTTGGATTTATGCTATGGCTGCTATTGTGTCAACATATTTTAGAAAGATTGCATTTCCCTTCTAAGGTGGAATTACAATCGTTGACCAACTAACATTTTTTCCCAACAGTTCACAAGCTACTAGAAGCATTCCAATGATCCATGGAAGCTCTCAATCACTTCAAAATGTCTGAGTAGGTCTCCTAAAAGACGCCGCCTTAATGGGTACTTTTGCCCTCCCGCCTCTGAGTAATCTGGCAGAAGTGGCCATAGTGGAAAACTGTCATATGATATCTTCTACATCATCAAAGATTAAGAAGAACCCTGAACACTTTGATAATATGGATCATTTCTGGGCGTTACCCCCAAGCTCTATAGAAATTTTGTAGCAATCAATTTTCTGGGCTTGGGCGGCAAACCCAAATCAACACTCATCGAGTGTTTGGACAGACAGGTCTCTAGAGTATGGAACCTCTTCCGATCCTTGGTATCGTATACATTCTATAGACAAAGGAATCATTCAGTCGATGATGATAGGAGAGACACCATGGGAATATTACCACCATCATTCCCACCTTCAATATAACAATGAAGATTATTCAAGCGACTTTAATCATCCTTCAGTTTTTTATTTTCTATCAAAAACTGTAAAAGAACCTTCATTCCATCCACCTCATAACAATGAGTAGTCTAGTGAATGTAATGAATCTTGAGGGGCATGCACCTAGTTGTATAGATAAGTTTCCTTGTAGGTTATGTGATTGGTCTACCACACCAGCCTGTTACACGATTCACCTTTTTCTATTCTGGACGAAGCCATCCTGCTTCACTGTAGTGATTTCCATCTGGTTACAAGACACTCTCCTTTTCATCAAGCTGGGGGCATGCAAACCGCATGAGCAATGTTTCTGCAAGTTTCAAGCTCGTTAAAAAATAAATCCACCACTGAGCATAGTTTCTTAAGATTCAATATCATTAAAAAATGAATCCACCTTCGGTAAATAACCTTTGTGATTCAATTGCTATCAGCCTTTTGAGCCTTGGTTGTGTTCTTACCGTCACCTCCATTCTTTTGGCCAATCATACGCCTCCACTTGATTGTTTACCCTTTTGATGAACAGCTATGACGAGTGATTCTATTAGCCACCCTTGTTAGATTGTCGTGTTTGAGAAGTTCCAAACTTGCCTGGAACTAGTTGCTACCCAAAAACATCACTCGTTCCTCAAAAAATGAGTCTCTTTTAAGCTCTTTTTAGACTCATAAAATATGAAAGGATTGTCAAGCTACTGGCCTTTCTAGCTTGTAAAATAAGGGGAAGTGCCATCCCTCCTCTACATGTTAATATTTTTGGACTTTAGGGATCATTCTACAAAAAGATTGAGCACTTGTCTTTTTCGGCTTGCTAAAGCTATCAAAAAGTCATCCCTTTCATATTATTTTAAACTTTTTAGAAATTAAGGGATTATGCCACGAAAAAGGACTACTGGAGTTTCTTTTCCGTCTCTTTTCAAACTCTCTAAACATGGAAAGGGCCGAGTTATATTTGTCGTTAAACTCGTTAAAACAATAGTGACAAACATGTCCATCTGGACAAGAGCGAGTTTCACTGTCGCTAGGCTCGCTAAAACATAGCAATAGGTTTGCTTGAAGGGAAAATTATAGAATAATCATATGTTATCCTACTTAATATTGAAAAAAATAAAGAGGTACTCGTTAGTAATGACTGGGGAAAAAGGGAAGAAAACTTGAAGAACATCATTGGTGGCAGGTCACTGTTGAGCATGACACTTTCACTCCATCACCATGATTGAGTCGGGTTGGGTTATTCCATTCACCAGTCACGTCACCATTGGTCCTCCGTACCATCTATTTTTGGGGTTAGCACTACTAATCCATCTCAGTGTCGCCAATATGTTCAAGAGGAGTCATTAAAAGAATTCACCAACCCAGCTAATGCCTCATCCACTGCAATACCTTCACCCTCCATTTTTCATGACTACCATTCCTGAACTTGTATCATCATATCGTTTTCACCTCCAGAAAATAATTTGCTTAGTTTTGTGTCGTAGATGTGGGACTCATTAAGGCCCTCCTATGACAGGTCACTTCTTTTTGACATCAACTCATTATCCAAGAAGTTGACTTAGGAACAACCCTTTCAGTACTTTAAAGCTTGCATGCCTCAATGGCAAGTTTCTCACTTCTGGTGACAGGTTTACATCAATGACCTTTGACCGAAAGATTTTGCGTGGTGTTCAACATCAGATCCTATATTCACACCACGTGAATTGTACTATAGTACCTTGATGGTCATTATCATTATCGGTGATTCCTCTCATGCCTATTAATAGCTTACATCATTGGCTGGTAATCAGGTGATGTCTTTCCATGTTTGTCTTCAAAACATCTTTTCACATGGATTGGCTTGTACATCGGGCGAAGATTGAACGAGTTTGAAGACCCCGGTTCCAGTTTCATCCATCTGGGCTGTAATATATTCAGGAAGATAAAGACATCAAATGTACATAGTAGTTGCACAGATGATCATCCAAGCTAGGGAATGATGGCTCTACAAGAATCACCAGTCTGCAACAACAGACGATTATCTATCCTATGTACATGAAAAAGAATTTATAAAGCTAAGCATGGGAATGCCTGCCTCAGCTAGATCATGAAAATAATATGAAGATAATGTATTGTATTGTATTTTATATAGGTCACCTTCCAGTTTGAAAAACCTTGGATCCTCATAATAAAACATTTCACCCGACATCAGAAGATTTACGACCTCGTGCTTTAGGGGGCAACTGTTATAGACATATTTTGGCACTACAACCCCAATCACATATGTCGATTAACCAAGGGCTCTTAAACCCCTAAAAGTTTTGTTTCACACATGGTCAAACTGATTACATCATTTCCCAAAAGTTTCACCTGAAAAACCACTCTGAACTGGCCAAAATTGGACCATACAAACTGCTCCATGCTTAAGGTGTGATGCATACTGGCCGCTACACTAGCCAGGTGCGATGCATACTGAAAGAGCCTTCTGTGGGGTGAAATGGGCGAGAGTAGACAAATGGTAGAGACAGTATGCTAAGTGGAAACCTAGAAAATATTCTAGAAACTTCTCATATGACACTTGTGTCTCAAAATTCGCCCTATGATGAGTAAGAGATCATGAAATCTCCAAGTGGAACCAAGAACTATCAGTGAAATGACACTAATCAAAAAACCAGAAGCTGACTCACACCTCTGCAAATATCTATAAATGGATCCCTCCTCTGAGAGATCTAGAGGCTAGAATTTTGTAATTTGTAAGGAAGTGTTGTTGGTTTCTCTCTGAGAATAGACATTGTATTGTTGGGTGATCTTGCTTTTCATGAGGTGAAGAGTGCTTTCATGCTGGGAGGATGATGCTGGATCAGACAACTGGGTTGTAATCCTCTCTTCTACTTCTATTATCAAAAAAGTTCTTTGAGTTTTCCTCCATATAATTGTGTATTTGTAAATCTTGTTATTTGTGGATGCAATTTTATGGTTAATGTATTTCTAATTTTGCATTGTTTATGATATCATAGATCTCTATGCTTTGATGGTGTGTTGTTGCTTTTCCTCTACAGATATTCTCTAAAGTAGGACAAGTAGGAGAAGAGTGGTAAGCTCTATCAAGGGAGAGAGGAAACAAGAAAGGATCCAAGTGGAAGATACAGGTTGGTGCTCTCTGCTTATCTCTTATCTATCATACATAAAGGAAATATTGAAGCTCTTTGAATTGTTTGTTTCTAAGATAGCTACCCGTATTAGTGGGACTAGCAGATCGAAAAGAAACTAGTTTTCCCAGAAACACCTATGCATAAAACATTGTGGCAGAATCTATTGATGTAGACTAGGTGAAGGAATTCAAGAAGGAGATGGCCAAGACGAAGTGATGATTTTGAATGGAGTCTATGACCATATAGTCTCACATATTTTGGCTGAGAATATGAGCAAGAAGATGTGGGATGTTTTCACACAACTATACCAGAATCCTTCCGAGTAGAAAAATATATTGTTAAAAGGGAAGTTGAGGAACACTAGGATACATAAGGGTGAAGGCATTAAACCCTTTCTTGCCATCATTCAGGAAATATAGGATACTCTTGTAGCCATTGGAAAAGTGCCTCAAGATATAGAGCTTGTGTGTTTTGGACCTGAATAATGTCTTGGAGGATTGGGAAATCTTCATCCAAGGAATTTTGGGACTAGATGCTCTACAATATGATGTGGTCAGACATGTAGTAGGAGTAGATGAGGCAAGCACTAGTGAAGACCTCCATCAGTGGAAGCAACAATAAGCGATTGAAAGGTGAGAAGGCAGAAGATAATATGGGCCTTGCATCAGAGGGTCCCAATCTAGGATATGGCTCACATGGTGAGACAAAGAAAAGAAAGAACCTATCTAAGATAAAATTCTTTATATGTGGCGAATTTGGTCACTATAATACTTAGTGTCCTAAAAGGAAGAATGAAAAGTAGGAGAAGCAGGACTAGGTGGCAACATACATAGAGATAGACACATTTTCCTCTAGTTTGATAGGAAGAAGGAAAAGTAGGAGAAGCAGGACCAGGCAGCAACATCCACAAAGATAGAGAAATATTCCTCCAGTTTTAAAGGAATAATTCACCATGTTTGCAACTATGCCTCTAGGAGTGAGGTGGGGCGACATGGAGCTATAGTCCCAAAGTTGTGGAAAGGTTTGGGTAGGGTCCATTGAGGTGAGAATCAATTGGTGTCTAATCATGGATCATTACCTTGCTATAGGGGCCCACAATATTTAATAGCAGGAGGATCATTGTAAGTTGATGCAATCATATTCTAGAGTGATAGTTGCAGTCTAGTTGTAGTTAGATTTTGAGGAGAACAAAGTAGTGTTAATAACAATATAGGAGGCAAAGTGTAGAATGAATAGTAGCACAAATTTCTCAGTGGAAAGTGTAGAGGATAATAATAGTCAAATGCTCTAGAGAAAACAACATCACAATGACATAGTTGATTTGGTAATTTGGATGCTTCTTAGTTTTAGTAGTTGCAGTGGTGGCAACAACAATTGAGATGGAGTTAGTTGCAGTGTAGACGCAGAGTTGGCAACAATGCAAGTTGTACAATGCAGTGTCAATAATAGTACCGATGCACCATGGTTCAGCTACAATCAGTGGAATATGAATCAAAGTTAGCGCAGTGGTTGATGTGCTATGAATGAGGGAACACAATGACTAAGGGAACAATGAAGTGACTAAGGGAGTAGCACTGTAACCGAGGGAGAAGCATATTCATTTCCAACAGAGTTTCCTGTCAATCAATAATAGAATGTATAGAGGATGTTATAGGGACATGGTGTTGTAACAATAATGTAGCATTAGAGTTGGTGAGAAAACCTTCCTAGGTAAGAGGGAGTGTTAGTTTTTGTAGCATCATATGGTGGTGTAGTCTCTACAGTTGTCAGAGAGGTTAAGAAATGCTAGGACTCCAGAACCCATAAAAGGTTTCAGGAAAATCCAACTAGAAATGCCTTAACTAAGTTAATTAATAAATAATTAAATTTTTCCTAAGTATAACTTAGGAAAAATGATTAATTAACAACAATTAATTGAGCAAGCTGAGATTTTTCTAGAAAATCACATGAATAAACTAGGAAATGTTCTAATCCATTGGTTATGTTTTAATCTAGGCTGGTGGGGTCTGAATTGGAGATTATAAAAGAGTTTAATGGGTAAATGGAGGAATATACTAGAGATCGATTTCCATGGGAAGTTATATTTTACAGAGAGTAGCCACATTTTGTCGTAAGAGTTCAAGCCAGATAGGGGACACAAAGATATTTATTCTAAAGGAATTCTTCTAGTCTCGAAGAGTCAACTACAGGAGGGTTGAGTTTCCTCAGTGACGTTGCGTAGAGCTGGCATAGAAGTTTCAAAGGAAAAGTTTGATTAGGGTAGTTAGAAGGTCAATTTAGTTGTTGGAGACCAGGAGAATTTCCAGAGAGGGCTAGTGAGCCATTCTGAGAATCTAGATTGAGAAAATGGCTTGATCAGTTGTAGTTTCCAAGCAAAGCCTACCGGTGCTTACGTAGAAGTGATGCAAAGGCTAACACAGGGGTTTTGTGGAGCCTAATATTTTCCAGTTTTGGAGCTAGATTAGTGTTGGGTGAGACAAACTTTGTCTCACTAATTTTGTGGACAGTTTCTTCTCTTGAGGATTACCAGTTTGGGCATCCATTTTTACTCAGAATTCTCTCCCTATTGCTTAATTATACAAAACCTTTAATTATTGCATCAGTTTTCCCACATTGGTTTTTTCGAGGACATTTGTCCAAAAACAATAGTGTTATACTTTTGTGTCTATGCCAATATTTTCTTATTTTCCTATTTTTATTCTGTAGTATTTATTTTTGTGAAAATTGTAGTTGTGAATTATTCATTATTTTTCGTAGAAAATAAACTGCAAATTTAGTTTACAGTTAGAAGAACAATTTTAAGTTGCTACAATTGGTGAACCCTTTATTTGTTGAGGTACACATACATGGTATATAGTTCCCATGGATATCCATCCAAAAGAATCATAAGCCAAGTATCCCACTGGATCAGTGAGGAAGATTGAAGAAAACATAAAATATGTGTAGAGATCAACTCAACCACCCAATTTCCAATATGCTTGCTTCATCAATGCTTAAAACCCATTTTTCACATTCGTGCATCGCAAACTTACATGAAGTATACTAGATGGATAAACTGCCACTATATGCCAATCCCCAAAATCATCCAGAAGTCTTCCTTTGACTATATTACTTAATTTCCTATGCTTGCACAAACCCAACTGAGATTTCTTCTAGTTGAAAGAAGATAAGTCCTCTTCTTTTTTGAATTCCCTTAGAGTCTGTCCAGATAATATTTTGCATGCTCTTGTATTCAATTAAAAACATCACATTTATATATAAATACCACAGGGGTATGGTATGTAGAAAATGGATATATTGGGCACATTTGAAATAAATCTCATTGTTTCAAAATAAAACCCCGAAATTAAGAAAATCAACTGAACTAGTTGGGAAGCATCCCCTCAACAAGCCTAGACCTAAAGTTTCATTTCTCAACTTGAAGAGGCCATGTTCCAATAGAGATGAAGGGATTACCCTTACTGATCTTGTGCAAGAATACTAACTGATCAAACCAAGTACACCCTCTTCTTTTTCTTAGATTTATTTAAACCATCTAACTTTTACCATGGTTGACCCCTGCTTTGACATGAATGACAACATCTCAACATCATGTTCATCATTTTTGCAACTCCATTATGGAAAGGTGTGTATGCAGTATTATTCTACATTTCCATATCATATTTCTTACAAAACTATTTAAATTCCTTCCCACAAAATAATCCACCATTATATTCCCTGGCACCATAATTTTCTTTGTCTCGTTTTCCGTAGGAGCCTAAACTCCTTTAATTTATCAAATGATTAAGATTTCTTCTTGTGGAAATAAATCCATGTGTTCCTTGAGAATTCATCAATACATGATTCAAAGTACATATATTTACCTAATTATGTAACTAACACAAGTTTAAACACAACATTGTGCATGAAATATAATATTCCCTCTCACCTTGTATAACTTGAGGAGAATCTTGATTTTCTTCCTATATAAACAATTTTCATGAAAAAAATCAAGAGCAATTACACACACCTCTTACCATACCAATATCATGTAATACTGGAAGGCCCTTCTTCCTATATAAATAATTCTATTGTTGCATCCATAACCAATATTGTTCCCTAGAATCCTATAAAAAATACCAATTGGAGCTCCTCTCAATAATACCGTTTCTCCTTGAACCATCCTGCGAGTTGTTAGGATCCTATTGTCTAGGAACCAAAGTGTGTTTACCTCTTACTATTAACATTAGGGGTATGTTTGTCAATTTTAGCCTATGAGTCAATATGTGCCATAGTCTAAAGAGTCCCTTATGTAAAGAGGTAAAAATATTCAAATTCTTGTAAATATATGGGTCATGAAGGACTCTTTGAGCCAAAATTCGAGTTTGCAAAAGTCTAAAAGTTCATGAGTGGGTCAGTCTTACAAATTTACACTCATAGAGGAAAAAGGGGTCATTTCATGAGGTTTTCTCATAGGTCACATTTGGGGGTCATGTCACTCAGGTACAATTAGTTAAAAATGGTTATGGGTGAGTTAGTGGTATACCTCATCATCATTGAAAGATTTTCTCCATGTCTCCTCATGCCCTCTATTACGTTCCTATACTAATAGGAGTCATAATTTTTGAATAGTTGAGGTCAAATCTGTAATATGTAAATACCTTTACTTTCTGCAAATGTTTTCCATATTCAAAAAATAAAATCAAAAAAATAAAAAGTGTAAAGAGGGTATGTCCTAAAAGAAAAATCAAAGGACAAAAATAATAAAAAAAAGTAAAAAAAGATGAAAAAATGAACCCCAATAATGAAAAAGACCATGAAAGTGTGCAAGACAAAAAGCCACTATTATTTACTTCTGATGTAGAATAAAATATTGTGTGCAACTTGTTACCTTTGCCACAATCCATGGATGGTTGAAATGTTTAAACATGGCTATTTCATGTTTTCAATTTTATGCCTAGAGATAGAGAATAAAATCTGACCAAACTATTTAATTTTGGTAGATAAGTAGGTAGGTAGAGTAAATAAAAGGAGCTCAACTGTTTAATCTGAGCCCTTGGATGTAATAAGGTTAGACATAGATAGATTACTTTTGTAAAAGAAAGGAATTTTTTTTGATAAAGGGTTTGCCAGCTTTAGTGCATCGTGATAAAGAGAAGTAAAAATGGTAGGATGAGTAGATGGGTAAGTAGTTGAATGGTTGCAGAATTGTGATGATTGATTAGATAAGATCATGTCATTCACCTTCATCATCAAATTTCTAAGTATGGATGAAAATTGAGCATTTACCAAAGTACACAAAGCCAATTGATTAACCTCCCTTATTCATTACATTTTTCACTTAACTAATTTCCAAGGAAAGTCTTAAAGTACCTAAAATCTTAAGTTAAAAGGGGCTTAGAGCATTTCTGTGACTTCTAGAGGGACTGTACCCTTGGCTCAATAACTTGTAGGCCCTAAGTACTAAATGTCCCTTCATAAGCATTCCCCCCCTTCAAATTCACTCATATTCCCAAATAAACTTACTTTCCCCAAATAAACCCCTTTCTCTAAGGACAAAACCTTAGAAAAGTGATCACCTCCCATGTAAAAACCCCTTTTTACAAAAACCCACAAATATACACTTAGCCTAATTTTTTATGTTTTCTATGTGAAAAGCAAAATCAAATTGCAAAGAATTCATTTTATACTTAGCGCTAAAACATTTTCCGCCTTCATTCATATTAACTTTTGACTTTATTTACATATTAACTCCTGAGAAAATAACCCTTTTCCATTATGTATTTATAAAACCCATTAATATTAATATCTCACCCCTAAAGTTTGAAACATAAACTCTATTGATATCATGAATGATTAATGGGTTAATTAGTCAATCAACGATTAATTAATAACCAAAAACATTTGCTAAATAAAAGAGATTAATTAACCAATCTGCGGTTAATTAATAATCGATCTTCACCAATGAAATCACCTCTAACACCCTTAATCCACCATAATCCATGATTAATTAAAAACCATTGCTTTAAAACCCCCGCAAGGCCCCTCCATTAAAGCTCATGTCAAATCCCAGCCCTGATCACCATACGATCAGGTCCCATTTGATGTGATGGTTGACGATGATATCGGGCAGCTTTTGAAGGTCAAACTTTACCCGCCTAATATGGGTGGTTTCAATTTGGACCCCGAAGCTACGTGGCGCCCGATGAGTGGCATCAGGCGGCCTTCCCTCGAAACCACTCAAGCGCAAAACTGGTGTGATCTAAACCCACTTACTGCCTCCCGCTCGATGAAAAAACATCTCATCCCCCACTTAAATCCAATTGTACCTTTCCCTGTGTACCCACCAAAATAGTTGAATTTGCAAGTAAAAATAAAAAAAACTCATTTTCTTTTGTTTTATTGTCAAAAAGACCGCTCAGACCTCCATGCAAGCACCAGAGTACGTGCAACCGTCAACCCACATCCAACTGCCAACCTGCTGAAGCTACTGAACTTCCAGACCACCCTTCAGTCACGTACACTTCATACAAATCGTCCATAGTCTCCCATCAATCCGTTCAGAGCCAAAGCTAGGTATTTACCCAAAATCACTGAGAAACCCTATTTAATTCCCAAACATGTTACTCAATTTCTTTAAGTTATTAAGTAATTAAGTAAAACAATTGCCCAACAACTCCAAGCCATTATGAATTAAACCAATTTTCCCCCGATTTGACTGAAAAACTTTTGCCCTTGTCCTTGAATCAATAAGAACCAAGGATGGTTGCTGCAGTTGCATTGAATGTCCTACCAATTTTTACTCCACATAGGGACTTAGACCACTCCATTTGGCAGAAAAAGACTTTCAAATCAAAGATACCTCTATCTAAGAATCCCCACTAAAGTTATACTGCAGACACAGAGACCAATACTTAGACCACATTGACAAAATAGGTCTTTGGGAATCAATTTTTCCCATGTAACAATTCCCTAGAGTTCATATCTTCCTTGAAATTGTCCACTATTGCCATATGAACTACAGTCCTAGCCAATGAGAAATTATGACTCCGGACCATACTGTATTATTTACCATCACTGTTGAATCCATAAATGAAATGCTGCAGTTGCAACTAGGCCAAAACCTGACTCCCATTTCTGTTGGAGACCTGCTTAATAGATTCCCTACAATCACCTCCATCAAACTTGCTTAGTTATTCCCGACCTTCATTAGGGAAGAGAAATACTTTCCAAAGGACCCTCCCCCATACATGTGGAACATATTCTCTAAACTTGGCCGATACATCATAGCAATGATATCTAGTGTGTTAAGCCAGACTATAACTGAATTTGTTAATGAGAATATTATAGCCTTAATGTCCATTTACATTCCTGGATAGTGCCCTGACATCATGTTTGACTATGCTAAGTTCATTGCAGATAAGATGCATGATCAATTCATGAGAATGGACAATGAAAGAGTATTCAAATATTCATCAGTTTTATAGCATCTTTTCCTATACTATCAAGCTGATAAATTCCCATTTACACCTAAAAATATTGATACCAGAGGCAACCCTAGATCAGTAGCCTTTTGGACTTCATTAATCCATCAATATGACTCTCCATATACTTATACAGATTTCATAGATCTTTTTGTGCACCCAGTGGCAACTATGTTGTTAGGAAGTCCTCCCCCCAAAACTAGTGGAGATATCAGGAGGGTCCTACAGTTGTCCAAGCAATACAGAGTGGGAGATTGGTACTTGTACCAAAATCACACTGAAATCAGAATATATGGTTGTGAGTTAGCACCCTACAAACTGCCAAGATACCTCCCCATGAGATTGTTTGCTCTCGAGTACTACAGGAAAATGATTAATTCATATGAGGTACATTTTGTGAAGGCCAAGAAGAAAGCTCAACTCAGAATAAAAGACCGGCTTGGTCCATTTATATGCAATAGTAGGGAAGTTGGAAAGGAAGCAGAAGAAATCCTTCAAAGGTTGAAACTGAAACAAAGTTTCATATGGCGATATGACCCTTTAGATTTCATCTACAATAGAAGACAAAAGAACAAATTATCTCCCTATATCCACCACAGAATTCCTGAAATAGAAAAGTATGCAAATCAACTAGAATGGGTGGAGAACACTTTAGTAGACAAAGATAGCAAAGAAGTTATTGTCAATAATGTGTTGATTGATCTAGAAAGAAGTCTTGATGAAGATGCCTTTGTACAAGTGCAAGGAGAACCCCAATCCCAAAGGGAAACACAGGAACATAGTGAGCAACTAGCAGAATAAGGATCCTAAGAGCAAGATGAATCAAAGCAACCAGACATATCAGAAGAGCTGGCTCAGCCAGAAAAAATCATGAGTAATCCTCCTATTATACAGACTCCTCTAAATGAAGAGAAGAATCCCAAAAGAGATAGAGAGGAGGCCACTCCTTCTAGCAGATCTATTGTAGAGACTTATGTCAAGAGGCAAAGGTTAAATCCTTTTTCAGAACAAGATTTCATAAATGAAACAGTTGGAACCACAGGTACAGAAAGAGCAGAAAGTAGGTACACCACTCCCTCTAGAGGTACACAAGAACCTTCCACTTCATAGGCTCAAATGCTAGAGAGACAACAAAGCATGGAAGTATCCTCATTCAGGGCTCCAACATGCCAGAAACAGGGCATTAGAAAGAAATACAAAGAAATAAAGGCCAAAAATGAAACATTGAAGGCCCAATGCTATGCATGATATCTTAAAATGACTCCCACTATTCAAACAAGGCTAATGTCAACGTTTGATGTAAAATAAGGTAAGATGCAAATGATTTTCATGAAGCGTACCACACAATAGCCCAGGTATATAACAGAGTACTTTAAGACAGATTTTGAGGTGTTGGCGAACGATATACATCCTATCAACCAAAAAGAATTATACAAACAAACCAGGGAAATGGTATATTCCACATTGACTAGCAAGGCCATTGCAGCACATCAACTCCAAAATTCGCTGAATAATATATCAGCGTAATTCTAGTTAGAGAAGGCCTCTTCATAGGTCAAGGATTCAGGATAAATTCCTTAGACTTAATCATAGAGCTAGGCATGACCCTAAGGATGTAAATTCTACAGAAAAGCTAATCAAAAGGAAAAGTGATGACATAGCTAAATTAAAAAAAGCAACTCAAAATTCCTCCTCTGCATTATCCACAAACAACTAAAGTATTAGTAACTTAGAAGGAAGAAGAGTTTATGGACTTAGTCCTTAAGCTGAATGATCAACTAAAAGAAACAAAGAAAGAGTTGGATAACTTGATTCAGTCTAGACAGTGTGAGTTGGCCACCATTCCATAGACTGCCATTCCTATAGTCTCTATAGAAATACCCTCCACATTGGATGCTTCCTTAGCACCAATAGTTCCACCAGCTACAGTTATGCTAGTCACAGGTGCATCTACGGTGCAGGTACATCCACATAAAAGATATTTGAATTGGTAAAAGCCATGGAGGAAATGACCATCCAGACTACTTAGCTTAAAAAGCTTAGAGAAAAGGTGTCACGTTTGGAAATTGATAGTAAACTTGCACAAATACAAGAGAAGGAAGAAGCTCAGAAGAGTCAAAGAATGGGAGAAAGGATAAAAGTCCTTGAAAAGGACTTGACATTGCAACAGCCACTAGGAGATATAAAGGAAATGCTCTTAGCCAACATCATAACTCTGTCAATGATGTTTAGCCGTCTATTCAAATAATTTTTGAGCAAACTGAATTGGTGAAAGTGGCCACCGAGGCAATTCATAAGACAAGACAAGAGTTGGGAGACAAGCCTGAAGAGGCCAACCAATTGATAGCACTCTTGAATAGCAAGAATAAGTATGAACTGGATGAACTGGGCATAAAATATAGAACAGGAACCATAATAGAACTCAAGAATATTCTTACCAAAAGGAAACTTATGCTCAATCTTGAGAAAAGATGCCAAAGCATCCAAGCTGATATTGATAGATTTATGACAAAGTTTGGCATTTTGGGGGAAGAAGGACTCCCCACTCCTATGGTCATCCATGACAAGCTTATGACACAAGATGATTACATTGAAAGACTAAACAAGTTGGCCAACAGCCAAGCTAGTACTTCAGGGATAAAAGCTCTGCCCACGGGAAAGGTATTATATGATAATATGGAAAATTTGTTTTCTCTAGAGCATGAGATAAAGCACTTGTTCATCAACAAGTCAAATTATGTCGAGTACATCGAAGCTGATGAGATATATAGAAATATGCTAAAGATGAAATTACCTGAAGATGAATGGTGGATGAAATTAACAGATTTACTATAAAGTTACCACAGTAAATCTATATGGCATCTAGGTAAAATAGATGAAACAGAGTCAAAGTGTAGCAGGTAAAGAGTATCGGCAGGTAGAAGACATAAAGTGATTCCAGCACACAGACATCAAGCAACTAAAAGAGCCAAATTCAAATTACAACAACCAGAACAATCACAATAAAAGGGACAACAAGAAGATAGTTATCCATCTGTTTATATCTTCATGCTTGAAGATATTTTTGGTTTCCTAGAATAATTCTCATATTGTTATGAGATATCTTGTAACATTTTTTATATAAATACCTCATAAATTGAAGTAATTAGGGTGGATTAAAATACATTTTTGTAGACATTTTATATCAAGCTAAGGAGCTATTATATTCAAGACTGGACTAGTTTTGCTGGGTCATGAAAAAAATCTAAAGAAATTTCATTCGATTCTTGTGCACAGTTGGAACCAAATAAGTATTGTCTCTTCATGTCTAATTATTGTTTTCTCGTCATGTTATAAATATTCACATGTTTTCTCTATGAAATCTAAATAGTAAACAAGGAATGATATTTCAGAATTATCTTTAATGCTCTCTATCTTGATTGTTTACTTTCTCATTGTTTTCTACTAAACAATCTTGGTCTGGGAATTCTTAATTTCTCCCTTACTTCCGTAGTTTCCTCCCTTAGGTCCATAGTAAAAGATTCTTAGTTGCCCTGTTAGGCCCCTATACTACTAGTGTAACCCCTTATTGTTATTAGTATAACCCACTTATTATATTGATGTACCCATG
>APFE030814260.1:0-48153 GCA_000404065.3 Pinus taeda | reverse complement strand
TTTTGTATTTCTCAATCCGTAATAGATATGTAAAAAGTGAAAGAGGTTATTGTAGATCAATATGTTGGTGAGATAAACCTATTTCATTTTCCCAAAATTCCTCTCCAGCTATGCATAATAGTCTCTGTAAACAATATGTGTAAAAAGAGTTTTACAGAGTCTGAAAAATGGTCTGTAAAGATGCGCATGTATCTCTCATTATAAAATCATTGTGAAAAAACGGAGATAGGTTTTTGTATATGGGTATCTTAAGAACAAAAACCGCCTTCATTTTTGTATGAATTATTTTGGATTGGCCAAAATACTCTTTGCAAAATGATGACTTAAACTGAAATTTTCTGCAAAAAGTGCTTTCCAACATTGTTTAATATTTCCAAAACCATAATGGCTGTTAGAAACGTGAGAGAGGTTTTTGTATATGGCCCTCTTAAGAACATAAAACTCCTTCATTTTTGTAAAATTCATCTTGGATTGATCCCAATATTTTCTGCAAAACTATGACTAAAATATGCAATTTCTACAAAAATGTTCCTTCTTGTTATGTTTTTTCATCTTTTTACTTTCTTGCTATTTTGACTGTTTTAATTTCACTTTAGACAAACCTCAATATTGGTGAAAGTATTATCATCTCTTTTTACCATTTTACTGCCTTCTGTATTCACTTTTACTGTTTACCTTTGACTGCTCAGTAACTTCGTTTTAACTTTCACTGACTTTTACCTGATACACTTTAACCACTGATACTCTTAAACAATTATGCTTTATAACGTCTGTTTGAATAGATTTGATAACAATATTGGAGTAAGGTTGTAGCCTAGATTGGTCTCCCTTTATATACTCGATGGTACAAGGAGCACAAATCCCTACCAGCACTGTCTAGTGCCGAAGTGAACAACAACTGCTAGGTTTAAAGACGTCAAAACATGTCTCTAGCCTAGACCACTAAATGTGAGTGTTAAGTTTAAATGCTTCCTTAGGTTAATTCAATAAATTTTAACGGTTGATCTTGAATTAGGTTTCAATTACAAGGCCCTACCACTTTCATCTGAAAAAACTCCTATATGCAGCTATATGAGAAAAGAGATCTTTGTCTTCGATGAAAGTTAACACTAATTGAGAGATAGAGAACACACAGTCAATGCAACAATGGAAGAATAAAAACTTTCACCAATACATATCCTAAATGCACTTAATCTTCCTATAACAATAAAAGAAGTTTCATTTCATTTTCAATGCTTACGATGATGCAATTATAGCTTCTCAATAACACTACTAATGTAATATTTTCACTTAAGAAAACTAGAATGATGTTCTCCTTTTCATAAAATGCAAAATGAATCTTTCACATAAAGCACTTTAAATGAAATTTTTCACAATTCTGGACAAACAAGCATCAATCAAATCCAAAGCATGATGAATGAAACTAAAAACAACTTCTTCCCTAAATCAAACCAACCAAACGCAATCCTTCAATTGAGAAACCAAGCAATGTAGTCTATGCTTGGAAAGAGAAAAGAGACACTCTAAATAAGAGAAAAAAACGAGACTCTTTCACTCATTCAATTGAAAAGAAATCATCCTAGTCACTTCTGGGAGGAAGAAGAGAGTCCGAGGGTCAAGTGTTAGGCCCCTATACTACTAGTGTAACCCCTTATTGTTTTTAGTACAACCCACTTATTATATTGATGTACCCATGTAGTGCCCATATTGTTACTATTGTGCCCCATAGAACCCACTATTGTTATTATTGTGCCCTTACATTATTATTGTTATGTAGGCTCTGATTATGTTATGACCCCTTAACTCCTATATATAGAGAGGAGGTATTTTCATTTGAATCATCGAAGAATTGTTCATTTATGTAATGTAAAGGAGGTTTCCCCCTCGAAGAGGCTGAATTCTAAGGTATTGATCTATCTTTTATATCTTTTCCTTGATCTGGTTTCATAACATGCCCTTTGCTGCTGATCTCCTTTTGCTCTTTTTCTTGATCCTAGTTCAAGGATTCTTCATTTCCCTTTTACCCTGGTTAGGACTACCTCAGCCATTTGAACCTGCAGATTTGCTTTTTGCTATGCTAGCCTACCCTGTGAACTCTTCCTTTAGTAATTGATCTAATCCCAATGGCATGAATACTTGTTCTTCCCATCTGTTTTCTTAAGTCCACCACCCCATCATAACCAAAACATGATGATCACTAAGAACTAGCCTGAAATCCTACTCAAAACAAAGTTAAATTATAAAAAGAGAGCCCTTTTTGGACTTAGGTTGGCTAGAACCCGAGTTTAAAATATTAGGTTTGTGGTTACCTCAGATTATTCCTTATTTTTATAACTTCTAGGGAAGACTTCTGAGTGATAACATAGTGGCAACCATACTGGGGAATCAAATGCCAGTCTTAATAAACCTTTGAGAAATTCACTTTTTAATTTTCAAACCTCTTAAAGGGTTTATTAGAAGTTATTTCAAAAATTCATAAAAAAGGAAAATAATTAGAAAAAGCTCGAAATCTAGCTTCAAGGAGAACTCACTATACAAGGGCCAACCCTGATCCAAATCCTTCCCTTGTATTTGACAATCCCAACCTTATTTCGAGAATAATCAGAAGACAAGAAAGTTCAGTAAGCCCAAGACCTTTATTTAGATTCAATTCCTGCCCTAATGAGTGGTTGTTCATAGAAGACCTCCCTTTTGACGAGTATTTTGACCTTTCCCTATTTAGAACCAAGTCTGAGAGTGCACTTGAGAACACAGTTCTAGATCCATAATTTACAACAGAACTTGAAGTCGAGAGAGAAAACTTATCAATTGATCAGTATCTTCTAAATTCCCCTCAGTCATCCCTTACTACTGATCAGGTCCCTGAATTTTTTGAAACAACTTCAACTTCTTTTAATTCACCATCATTTCTTCACACTTCTGAAGTTCATTCCTCATCTCCTTTCATACATTCGCTTCCTCATCAACCTATCACTACCCACCAAATACCCATTACCCCTGTCACCCCAAATCCCCATTTTGTCCAAAATCCCCCTGTTGTCCCAAATCCCCCGGTACACCAACTCCTATTCTCAGTCTTGTCCAACTTAGAGCTATGGCACTCAGATATGCCCCTCTTGTGATGTATACTCCTCAAGGTGTCTTACCACTAGAATATCAAAGTAAAATTATCTTATTCGATGGCACTGGATCTTACATAGCACAACAACACACAAGAAAAATAACATATTATTTTGAATTGCATGAAATTGACATAGAAGATGTCCAAATGAGAATTTTTGCGCAAACTCGTCAGAGAAGTGAGAACATGGTTTAGATCTCTGCCTAATAATAGTATAGGTAGTTTAGAAGTTTTTTACCAACAATTTTTAAATAGGTGGGAGAAGAAAAATAACCCACCTCAAATTCTTTCTGAATATGAAAACCTCAAGAGGGGACCAAACGAAACCATTCAGGACTACTGTACTAGATTTAACAATGCATATAATGCAATACCACTTGACCTTAGGCCTCCATCTGGCTTAACCTTGATAAAATTTCCAGACGGGTTTGACACTGACATGGCTTTTCAACTTAGAGAAAGGAATCCCTCTATGCTAGAAGATATGCAAAGTGTAGTAGTTAGTGTAGAAGATAATCCGCTGTCCAAGAGAGCTAGGGTTAGAAATGAAAGAAGAGCACCCCTGAAAGATGAAACTTCACAATTTGATCAAAAAATGGATGCTTTAGATAAAGGAATGGAAAAATTGATGGATAGGATAGAAATCATTGAAAGGAAACCTCACTAGGATAACCAAAAAACACCTCTAGTAAGGAATCCAAACTTCAGGAAGAACTAGAACCAAAATATTGGTAAAAATGGGCCTGATTAGAACATTAGACCTCTATTCCAAGAGAACTATGCTGAAACTTCCCACCAAGAACACCTTGAGTTATACATCCAAATTAACCTAATGGGGTTAGAAGATGAGGAAACGGCTTTTCTAACTCAAGATGACCAGGAATTATACATGCTTCAGTAGTTACAAACCTAAACTAGAGAATCTTTCGACTACAAGCAAGGGTATGATTATGCTATCTTCAAAGTGCATAAACTATACAATTTGAGGAGCAAAAAGAACACTGATGTTCCAGACCAAAACAAGAAAGCAATACCAAATCAGCCTAAGAAAGTGAAAGCTTCTCCAGTTACAAAAACTCTACAAATCCTTTCTAGATCAAATCAGAACCCTCCCAATCCCACCATTGAAGATGTAACCGATGACCAAACTTCTAATGAGAAATCTTCCACTTCAGTTCCCCTCAAGGAAATAGTGGAACAGTCTCCATAAATTATATTAGAAAAACTAATTAAAAAGACTCCAAACACTCAAAAGGAAGAATAAACTACTCCAAACCCTATTGCTAAGATTTCAAATGTTCAAATAGATAAACCCCCTTTGCCTTTCAATTTGGGAGCATAGGTGGCCAAACTTAAAATTGCAGTTCCTTTAACATAACCGGTTAAACATGGAACTTATAAATCTCAAATAAGTAAATCTTTAAACTTCATTGAGAATGAAGACTTTGTTAACCTATTTGATGATCAATCTAAGTTAATTTTTAGTCCTGATGTTAATGGAAAACCAATGGAAGGAGGGATACCACCCTTCTACATTAGCCTTAACATCCACGATAAAATCCTACATAATCCCATGCTAGACTTTGGGGCTTCACACAATATTATGCCTAAATTTGTTATGGAGAAGTAAAATTGGATATCACTAGGCCTTACAAGGACCTATTTTCATTTGATTCAAGCCAAGTTAAGTGCCTAGGACTTATAAAATACTTGCGTGTTTCCCTAGTGCAGTACCCTACTAAGACCATTCTTATGGACATAGTTGTTGCTGATATACCACCTAAATATGGCATGTTGTTGTCTAGATCATGGGGTGCCAAACTCCAGGGATCTTTGAAGCTTGACATGTCATATGCTACCATATTAGTCTTTGGACATCCTAAAAAACTGTATAGAGAGACTCCGATGAAGTATGTAGTGAGTACCTAGGAGAGACCTCAAAACTTTCCCATATATTCAATGCATTCGTATATTGATTCTTTCATTCTTTACAATGCTGAATCTAACCAAGAAAACACTTCAGACAACATTATTGCAGAACCAAAAGGAATTACAGTAGCAAAAGACAATCAAAGTATCCAAATCCAAGAGATTTCAGATAATAAAGATGGCCTAGATACCTTAGTCAAAGAATATTTTGTACCCCCAGACAGTAAGAATTATGAACATGAAACTCTATGGCATCTTGAATTCGATGGGTCAGTAAACAAACTAGGTGCAGGAGAAGGATTATGGATTTACAATTTAGAAAATGATTATTCAGAGGGTCATGCCTACAGATTGAACTTTAAATGTACAAACAACATGGCCGAGTACGAAGCACTGTTATTAGGTCTCAAATTGGTCAAAAGGTTAGGAGCCATAAGATTCTCTATTATGGGAGATTTTGAGTTGGTAATAAAACAAATCAACATTGTTTATATGACTAGGGATCCTAGGTTAGAATTTTATAGAGGAACAATTGTAGAAATACTAAATACTTTTTTAGAAATCAAGCTTGTTGTTATTCCAAGAAAACACAATATGCAAGCTCACAGTTTAGATATGTTTGCTAGTACTTGCAAGTTGCCATTTCAGCCTAACCATCAGTACACTGCTGAGGTTAGGCACAGACCTGCTATTCTTGACAACTTAAAGAACTGGCAAGTGTTCAATGATGATCAACAATTAACAATTTTCTATCTTTAAATGATGAGTTTGTAAATAGCAACATAGACACAAACATAACATTAAATTTTGATTACCTTGATAAAATAGAAATTGACAAAGTATAAGATGAAAGGATAGATAGATTCCATACCACAATGTTTACAAAATCAGATATTCGAAACCTAAAACACATTGAAATTATTGAAGTAATTGATGAAGAATCTGAAGTCATCAATCTTAAAGAAAAAATTTTGCCCAAAGGATTAACTCCTTTGGAGGACTTATTTGATTCAAATGATGTCCCCAAAAAGCCAAAAATGGAACCCTTAAAATCGGACATTGAAGAGTGTAACATAGGCTCTGAAGAAGATCCCAAAATGATAAAACTTTCAAAGTCTTTATCTCCCAATGAAAAGGTGAAATACATAGAACTGTTAAAGGAATTCTAAGATATTTTTGTTGGAATTATGAGGACCTCAAATCCTATGATACCAACATAATACAACACACCATTCCCTCAAAAGAAAACCAGAAGTCTTTTAGATAGAAGCTTAGAAGGATTAACCCCATCCGATTGCCTTCTATTGAAAAAGATATCAAAAGAATGTATGAAGCTAAGATCATTGCACCAATTAGATTCTTAGATTGGGGTTCTAATCTGGTACTTACAAGAAAGAAAACTGGCGAAATTAGATTGTGTGTTGACCTTAGGAATCTAAATAAAGTTTCACTCAAGGATAACTACCCTCTTCCTGAAATGGTTCACATGTTATAGATGATAGTAGGTTCAACTAGAATCTCATTGATAGATGGGTTTTCTAGTTATAACTAGATTTTGGTCCACCCAGATGATTAGGCAAAAACTGCATTCACTACCCCATGGGGCACTTTCATGTATGTGAAAATGCCTTTTGGGTTAAAAATGCAGGGGCCACCTTTCAAAGAGAAATGAACATAGCCCTTGCTAAGGAAATCCATGACTTTCTGGTAATATACCTAGATGATATCATGGTATTCTCTAAATCAGATCAGCAACACCTAGATCATCTCAAGCAAGTCTTCACCAAGTGTAGAAAGTATGAAATTTCTCTGAATCCTAAAAAATCTTTATTTGGGCTGGAAGAGGGAAAATTACTAGGCCACATAATCTCCAAATATGGTATTTAGATCGACCCAATAAGAATTGAAGCCATTTCACTGGTATCACATCTTAGGAATGTCAGAGAACTACAGGCGTCTTTAGGTAGAATAAAATTTTTGAGAAGATTTATCTCTAACTTAGCCGAACTAATTAGATTACTAAACAACATGTCAAAGAAAGATTCTACTATTAAATGGACACTAGAGGCTAAAAGGTATTTTAAAGATATAAATCTAGCCTTAACTCAAACACCATTTCTCATTAGTCCAATGTTTGATAGGGATTTCATCATATTTTCTTTCGCCTCATAGCATACCATTGCTGCAGTCCTACTGCAGAAAAATGATCAGGGTTTTGAACAACCAATAGCCTTCTTTAGAAAAGCCCTGAGAGATGCACCTTTAAAGTATAATATAATGGAAAAGCAATTTTTTCTCTAGTCAAAGCTATTAAAGATTTCAGAGTTTATATCTTGTATTCTCATATAGTAGCTTATGTTCCCAATGCTATAGTCATAGACATGCTAACATAGGATGGACCAAATGGAAGGAGAGGGAAGTGGATAGCTACCATATTAGAATATGACTTAGAAATTAAGCCTACAAAATTTATCAAAGGCCAAGGTTTAACCAAGCTCATGGTTGAATCAAATTGTCAGGCCCTAGACTTAAATTTCATTGCAGAATTGGATAATGAAGAGGAGACGGTGACTTCACAGATCAGCCAAGCCTTTACTGACTCACCATGTTATGCTGACATTATATACATTCTACAAAATCTTCAATCTCCTTCCAAGTTATCCAAGACTAAAAGTAGGTTCTTAAAAATGAAATCTTTGACGTTTTTCATAATTGACAATGCTTTATTTTGGAAAGATCAGGAAGGCATCCTTCTTAATTGTTTGTTAAAGGAAGAATCTGAAAAAATATTATAGGAGATTCATGCAGGTGACTGTGGGGACATCTTTACTAGAAGACCATAGCTCACAAGATCTTAAGAGCTGGTTTTTACTGGCCCACTCTATTTTCTGATGTAAAGAAATTTGTAACCTGATGTCACAAATGTTAGATTTTTGAAGGAAAAAGAAAACTATTACCATTACCTTTGAAACCAATATCTACTGAAGCACCATTTCAACAAGGGGTCTTGACTTCATTGGTGAAATTCATTCCTCTTCCTCTGCTCAACATAAATGGATCTTGACTACCACAGATTATTTTACAAAGTGGATAGAAGCCATACCTGAAGATAAGCTATAGATACTGTCATAATAGGTTTCCTTGAGGCCAACATTTTGTCTATATTCGGTTGCCTAACCAAAATCATCGTAGACAATGCAACAGTTTTCAAATCAAAGAGAATGATTGATTTCTGCAACAAACATCATATAACCTTGGGTCACTCCACAACCTACTATCCCCAAGGAAATGGACTAGAAGAATCTTCGAACAAGAGCTTAGTGAATATCATCAAAAAAATGTTGGAAGATAACAAGAAAACTTGGAACAAGAAGCTAGTAAATGCCTTGTGGGCAGATAGGTTGACCACAAAGAAATCCATTGGTACCAGTCCCTATCAGCTAGTCTATGGAATGGAGGTTATTTTCCCATCTTCCTTGGGAACACCAGTGATGAAATTACCCCAAGAAGCATAGGTTGAACCAGATGATATTCAAAGGAGAATCAACCAGACATTTCAATTACAGCAGATGAGGGAAGAAGTGTATATTAGATCCAAAGTTGTGTAGGAGAGAATCAAGAAATCTTTTGACAAAAGGACCAAGGCAAAAGATTTCTACCTAGGAGATAAAGATTTGAAATGGGACTCAAGAAGGGAGGATAAAGGTAAACATGGGAAGTTCGACTTCCTATGGAGAGGCCCTTACGTCATTTATGCTTTCAGAGGTAATAATGCTTTTTTCCTCAAAGAATTGGATGGTGCAGAAGTAGGAGGACCAGTTAATGGTCGAATGCTTAAGCACTATATAGATCTCAGTCACCGCTTTCACTAATCACTTGTACATATTTTATTCTTCTAAAAGTTTAGTGTTGATTGGATATGAATCCCGAAGAGAAGGCCCTAAGCTTCAAAAGTTTCACTGCCATAAATATCTATAAAGCAGCAACAAAAAAGGGAAATGTTGTAGAGTAAAATCACAATAATTTAGAAGGCAACAGATCTACTAGTTCTTGACATTTCACCAAGAAATTTCATCCCCAAGTGAAGCCACTGTTATGTTCCTATACCAATAGGAGTCATAATTTTTGAATAGTTGAGGTTAAATCTGTAATATGTACATACCTTTGCTTACTACAAACGTTTTCCATATTAAAAAAAAAAAAAATAAAAATAAAAAATGTAAAGAGGGAATGTGCTAAAAGAAAAATCAAAGGACAAAAAGAATAAAAAGGTAAAAAAAAATGAAAAAATGAACCCCAATGAAGAAAAAGACCATGAAAGTGTGCAAGACAAAATGCCACTACTATTTAATTTTGATGTAGAATAAAAGATTGTGTGCAACTTGTTACCTTTGCCACAATCCATGGATGGTCAAAATGTTTAAACATGGCTATTTCATGTTTTCAGTTTTATGCTTAGAGATAGAGAATAAAATCTGACCAAACTGTTTAATACTGGTAGATAAGTAGGTAGGTAGAGTAAATAAAAGGAGCTCAACTATTTAATCTGAGCCCTTGGATGTAATAAGGTTAGACTTAGATATATTACTTTTGTAAAAGAAAAGAAAAAGTTTTGATAAAGGGTTTGCCAACTTAAGTGCACCATAATAAAGAGAAGTAAAAATGGTAGGATGAGTAGATGTGTAAGTAGTTGAATGGTTGCAGAATTGTGATGATTGATTAGATAAGATCATGTCATTCACCTTCATCATCAAATTTCTAAGTATGAATGAAAACTTAGCATTTACCAAAGTACACAAACTCAATTCATTAACCTCCCTCATTCATTACATTTTCCACTTGAATAATTTCCAAGGAAAGTATTAAAGTACCTAAAATCTTAAGTTAAAGGGGCTTAGAGCATTTCTTTGACTTCTGGAGGGACGAGACCCTCGACCCAATAACTTGTAGGTCCTAAGTACTAAAATTCCCCTCATAAGCATTCAACCCCCTTCAAATTCACTCATATTCCCAAATAAACTTACTTTCCCCAAATAAACCCCTTTCTATAAGGATAAAACCTTGGAAAATTGATCACATCCCATGTAAAAACCCCTTTTTACAAAAACCCACAAATATACACAGCCTAAGTTTTTATGTTTTCTATGTGAAAAGAAAAAAAAAAATCCAAAGAATTCATTTTATACTTAGCACTGAAACATTTTCTGCCTTCATTCATATTAACTTTTGACTTTATTTACATATTAACTCCCAAGAAAATAGCCCTTTTCCCCTATGTATTTATAAAACCCATTAATATTAATATCCTGCCCCTAAAGTTTGGAACATAAAGTCTATTAATATCATGAATGATTAGTTAATAACCAAAACCCTCCACAAAATAAAAGAGATTAATTAACCAATCTGTGGTTAATTAATAATCAATCTCCACCAATGAAATCACCCTCGACGCCCTTAATCTGCCATAATCTATGATTAATTAAAAACCGTCGCTTTAAAACCCTCGTCGGGCCCCTCCATTAAACCTCATGTCAAACCTCTGCCCCGATCACCGTACAATTAGGTGCCATTTGATCCAATGGTTGACAATCATATCGGGTGGCCTCCGAAGGTTGAACTTTACCCGCCCGATATAGGTGGTTTCAATTTGGACCCCAATGCTACATGGCGCCCAATGAGTGGCATCAGGCATCCTTCCCCTGAAACCACTCCAGCCCAAAAGCGATGCAATCTAAACCCACTTATTGCCTCTCACTTGACGACAAAACTTCTCATCCTTCGCTTAAATCCAAATGTACCTTTCCCCGTGTACCCGCCAAAATAGTTGAATTTACAAGTTAAACTAAAAAAAACTCATTTTTTTTTAGTTTTATCATGAAAAAAACCACTCAAACCTCCATGCAAGCGCCAGAGTATGTGCAACCATCAACCCACGTCCAACTGCCAACCTGCTGAAGTTGCTGAACTTCCATACCACCCTTTAGTCATGTATGCTTCCTGCAAATTGTGCATAGTCGCCCATCAATCTGTTCAGAGATAAAACTAGGTATTTACTCAAAATCACTGAGAAACCCTATTTAATTCCCAAACCTGTTACGCAATTTCTTTAAGTTATTAAGTAATTAAGTAAAATAGTTGCCTAGCAACTCCAAACCATTTTGAATTAAACCAATTTGTCCCCGATTTGACTAAAAACATTTCACCCCTATCCTTGAATCCACAAGAACCAAGGATGGTTGCTCCAGTTGCATTAAATGTCCTACCAATTTCTACTCCCCACAAGGACTTAGACTATCTCCCTTTTACAAACAAAGACTTTCAAATCAAAGATACCTCCATCCAAGAATCCCCACTGAAGTTATATTGCAAACACAAAGACCAATACTTAAACCATGCAGACAAAATAGGTCTTTGGGAATTAGGTTTTCCCAAGTACCAATTCCCTAGGGTTCATATCTTCCCTAAGAGTGTCCACTATTTCCATATGAACTACAGTCTCAGCCAAAGAGCAGTGATGACTCTTGACCATGCTGTATTATTTACCATCACTGCTGAATCCATAAATAAAATTCTACAGTTGCAACTAGGCCAAAACCTAACCCCCCTTTATGTTGGAGACCTACTTAACAGATTCCCTACAATCACCTCCATCAAACTTGCTCAGTTATTCTAGACCTTCATTAGGGAAGAGTAATAAATTCCAAAGGACCCTCCCCCATACATATGGACCATATTCTTTGAACTTGGACGAGACATCATAACAATGATATCTAGTGTGTTAGGCTAGATTACAAGTGAATTTGTTGATGAGATTATTATAGCCTTCATGTCCATTTACACTCCTAGACAACCCCCTGCCATCATGTTTGACTATGCTAAGTTCATTGTAGACAAGATGCATGATCAATTCATGAGAATGGATAATGAAAGAGTATTCAAATATTCATCAGTTTTATATCATATTTTCATGTACTATGAAGTTGATAAATTCGCATATACACTTCAAAAGCTTGATACCAGAGGAAACCCTAGATTAGTAGTCCTCTTGACTCCATTAATCCACCAATATGACTCTCCATATACTTATACAGATTTCATAGATCTTTTTGTGCACCCAGTGGCAACTATTTGTTAGGAAGTCCTCCCCCAGAATCAGTGCAAATATCATGAGGGTCCTACAGTTGTCAAAACAATATAGAGTGGGAGATTGGTACTTGTACCAAAATCACACTCAAATCAAAATATATGGCTGTGAGTTAGTACCCTACAAACTACCAAGAAACCTCCCCATGAGATTGTTTGCTCTCGAGTACTACAGGAAAATGATTAATTCAGATGAGGTACCTTTTGTGAAGGCCAAAAATAAATCTCAACTCAGAATAAAAGACCATCTTTGCCACTTTATATGAAATGGTAGGGAAGCTGGAAAGGAAGTAGAAGAAATCCTTCAAAGGTTGAAACTAAAACAAAGTTTCATACGGAGATATGACCCTTTAGATTTCATCTACAATAGAAGACAGAAGAACAAATTATCTCCCTATATCCACCGTAGAATTCCTGAAATAGAACAATATGAAAATCAACTACAATGGGTGGAGAACATTTTAGTAGGCAGAGATAGCACAGAAGTTGCTGTCAATAATGTGTTGATTGATCTAGAAAGAAGAATTGATGAAGATTCCTTTGTATAGGTGCCAGGAGAATCCCAATCCCAAAGGGAAAAACAAGAACATAGTCAGCAACTAGCAGAAGAAGGACCTCAAAAGCAAGAAGAATTAGAGCAACCAGACATATCAAAAGAACTGTCTTAGCCAAAACACATCAAGAGTAATCCTCCTATTGTACAGACTCATCTAAATGAGGAGAAGAATCCCAAAACAGATAGAGAGGAGGCCACTCCTTATAGCAGAACTGTTGCACAGACTTATGTCAAGAGGCAAAGGTTAAATCAATTTTCAAAACAAGACTTCATAGAGGAAACAGCTAGAACCATAGGTAAAAAAAGAGTAGAAAGTAGGAAGACCACTCCCTCTGGAGGTACACAAGAACCTTCCACTTCACAAACTCAAATTTTAGAGAGACAACAGAGCGTGGAAGTACTCTCATTCAGGGCTCCAACAGGCCAGAACAGGGACATTAGAGAGAAATAAAAAGAAATAAAGGCCAGAAATGAAAGATTGAAGGCCCAAAGCTATGCACAATACCTTAAAATGGCTCCCAGTAATCAAACAAGGCCAATGTCAGTGTTTGATTTAAAAGAAGGTAAGATGCAAATTAATTTCATGAAGCCTACCACACAGCAGCCTAGGTATATAGCAGGTTAATTGAAAATAGATTTTGAGGTGTTGGCGAAGGATATACATCCTATCGACCAAATAGAATTACACAAACAGAGACCGGGGAAATGGTCTATTCCACATTGACTAGCAAGGCCATTGCAGCACATCAACTCCAAAATTCACTGAATATTATATTAGCACAATTCTAGTTAGAGAAGGCCTCTTCATAGGCTAAGGATAGCAGGATAAAGTCCTTAGAGGACCTAATTATAGAGCTAGGGCCTGATCCCAAGGATGTAAAAGCTACAGAAAAGCTAATCAAAAAGAAAAAAGATGACATAGCTACATTAAAAAAGCAGCTCAAAATTCCTCCTCTGGATCATTCACAAACAGCTGAAGTATTAGAAACTTGGAAGGAAGAAGAGATTATGGATTTAGTCCTTAAGTTGAATGATCAATTAAAAGAATCGGAGAAAGAGTTGGATAAGTTGATTCAGTCTAGATAGAGTGAGTTGGCCACCACTCCATCGAATGTCATTCCCACAGTCTCTACAACAGTACCCTTCACATTGATTGCTTCCTTATCACCAACAGTTCCACCAGCTACAACTATGCTAGTCATAGGTACATCTACAAGCACAGGTACATCCAGAAAAAGACAACAGAATTGGTAAAAGGAATGGAGGAAATGACCATCTAGGCTACTTAGCTTAAAAAGCTTAGAGAAAAAGTGTCAAGTTTGGAAACTCATTGCAAACTTGCACAAATATGATAGAAGGAAGAAGCTCAGAAGAGTCAAAGAATGGGAGAAAGGATAAAAGTCCTTGAAAAGGACTTGACATTGCAATAGCCACCAGGAGATATAAAGGAAATGCTCTGGGTCAACGTCATTGACTCTGTCAATCATGTTTATCCATTTATTCAAGTAATTTTTTAGCAAACTAAACTAGTGGAAATGGCCACCGAGGCAATTCATAAGACAAGAGAAGAGTTGGGAGACAAGCTTGAAGAGCCCAACCAATTGATAGCACCCTTGAATAGCAAGAACAAGTAATAGCTGGATGAACTAGGCATAGAAGATAGGACAGGGACCATCATAGAAATCAAGAAGATTCTTACCAAAAGGGACCTTATGCTCAATCTTGAGAAAAGATGCTAAAGCATCCAAGCTGATATTGATAGATTTATGACAAAATTTGGCATTTTGAGGGAAAAAGGACTCCCTAGTCCTATGGTCATCCATGACAAGCTTATGACCCAAGATGATTACATTGAAAGACTAAACAAGTTGGGCAACAACCAAGCTAGTACTTCAGGGGTAAAATCTCTACCCACCGGAAAGGTATTATATGATAATATGGAAAATCTCTTTTTTCTAGAGCATGAGATAAAGCACTTATTCATCAACAAGCCAAATTTTTCCAAGTACACCAAACCTGATGAGATATATAGAAAGATGCTAAATATGAAATTACCTGAAGATGAATGGTGGATGAAATTAACATATTTACTATAAAGTTACTACAGTAAATCTATATGACAGCCAAGAAAAACAGATGAAATAGAGTCAAAGTGTAGTAGGTAAAGAGTATCAGTAGGTAGAAGACATAAAGTGATTCTAGCACATAGATATCAAGCAACTACAAGAGCCATATTCAAATTACAATAGTCAGCGCAATCACAATAAAAGGGACAACAAGAAGGCAGTTCTCCATCTATCTCTATCTTCATGCTTGAAGATATTTTTGGTTTCCTAGAAACATTCTCTATATTGTTATGAGATATTTTGTAACATTTTTTGTATAAATACTTCATATTTTTAAGTAATTAGGGTGGATTAAAATACATTTCTGTAGACATTTTATATCAAGCTAAGGAGCTATTGTATTCATGACTAGACTAGTTTTGTTGGGTCATGAAATAAAGCTAAAGACATTTCACTGGATTCTTGTGCACAGCTGGAACCAAATTAGTATTATCTCTTCATGTTTAATTATTTTTTTCTCATCATGTTATAAATATTCACATGTTTTCTCTATGAAATCTGAATAGTAAACAAGGAATGATATTTCAGAATTAGCTTTAATGCTCTTTGTCTTGGCTGTTTACTTTCTCATTGTTTTCTACTAAACTATCTTGGTCTGGGAATTCTTAATTGCTCCCTTACTTTCGTAGTTTCCCCCTTTAGGTCCATACTAAAGGATTCTTAGTTGCGCTTTTCTACTGATCTCCTTCTGTTCTTCATCTTGATCCCAGTTTAAGGATTCTTCATTGCCCTTTTACCCTTGTTAGGACTACCTCATCCATTTGGACCTGCAGATTTGCTTTTTGTTCTGCTAGCCTGCCCTATGAACTCCTCCTTTAGTAATTGATCTGATCCAATTAAGCCAGTCTTTGATTGAATCCATAGCCCAATGGCCTGAATATTTGTTCTGCGCATCTGTTTTCTTAAGTCCACCACCCAATCAAAACCAAAACATGATGAGCACTAAGAACTAGCCTGAAATCCTACTCAAGACAAATTTAAATTATAAAGAGAAATCCCTCTCTGGACTTAGGTTGGCTAGAACTCGAGTCTAAAATATTACGTTTGTGGTTACCTCGGATTATTCCTTCTTTTTATAACTTCTAAGGAAGACTTCTAAGTGATAATGCCCTCCACTCAAAATTCACCATCATTGCATGAAAGGGGCATGTGAAAGACATAAACTCAATTTTTTAAGAACCATCCCCATTTCTCATTCACCTTGAGAAGAATTTGAGATCTGAAGTAGTCTCAGGCTCTAAGAAGGTTGCAGACAGTCAAAGCCAGGTGTTTGAAGCTCATGAAAAAGAGGGCTTTGTGCTGTAGTTGTGCAAGTTGGAGTCATTTATATTGACGGTATGCAAGTTTTGGAGAGCCCACTTCAAGATTTATATACTATCACATAGACATTTCAATACTACCCATTTTATCCATTTTTCCAGAGGAGGTGTGCAACCATAGAGAGCATGGAGGGCTACTTGGACTTCCAAAGAATTTGTTGTGAAACTGATTATGTTTCTTATCCATTTCAAAAGATTTTTCTGACCAAATGGAAATGAATTTCAAAAATGTGAAAGAGGTTTTTCAAAGAGCATGCTAAAGAAATAAATCCTCCTTCAGTGTCTACAAAGGTGTTATGGTTTTGGATATATGCAATGCTCTTAGAGGTTTATTTTTCAAAAAACAAAATCCTATATTTTCCTCCTATTTCAGTCATTGTTGTTTGGTGCACTTTTCTAACATATGGAAGCAAATTTTTCAAAACACAATGAGGTTTGTGTTGAGAATGGACCAAATAACAAAAATGTCTCCCATTTTTTGCATAAGAGTCATGTTTTGGGAATTACAGGTGTCACTTGGAGACCCATTTTCCATAATTTCTTGCTAACAAAATTATGATTTTTTTTTCGAAATTTGATTTGTAAATTAGAATTTTTTGAAGGTTTGAAGCATGTTGGGTAATGCAAGGTGAATGTATATGGTTGGTTGCTCACTCATGATCATTTTCGAGTTGGAGAATTCATTACAAGTTCAAAATTTGACTTCTGCTACGCAAGTTGAGAACAATCATTTTGAAAGGTCTACAAGCATGGATGGAAGCATTCAGTAGGTTCTACACCAACATGCCATCATCTAAAGTGCATCCATCTACTCATTTTTATCAATAAAATTTTGTAACCATATCAAGTTTGAAGACCTTTTGCACTCCACTGTGCAAGTATATCAATCATGGTTATTTTTGAAAATTCGTATTTTGGGACCTTCTAGAAGTGATTTTGTTGGTTGGATAAGTGTCGATAAGTTAGGTTAGTTTGAGTTCCAAACATGATGCTTCTAAAATTGTTTCAAGTTTTAAACCATGAAGTTTCTAAGTTTTGATAGTTTCGATATAGTAGTTCCTATTTCTCTGCAGATGCAATGTATCTAACCTATTTGAGTTCTATGTAGTGAATTCGATGACCTAGAGTGGTAATTCAAATTCCTCATTGTATTTAAAGAAAAAAAAGACTTGAAAAATTGTTCTAGTTGGAGTGTAAGATGATAGACTGCATTTTCCAGAAATATTTGTATCTTTTTTTCCAAATGAATAGAAGAAGGTCGATGAAATTTGGACAATGATACCTGTGTTAGTGCTTATTTGTATGCGTGTTCTTTTTTGTTCTATTTCTAATATATATTTCCATGGTGTAAACATTCTTCATGCTCAACTTGAAATAATATCTAAAAATTCACTTAGTGCTCTGTTTCAGATCAAATGATCATATGTGTTTTCTTTTATTCTATGGAAATATGAATTCATTAGTATTTTTATACTCTATTTGTCATCCTTTCTGATGTTCTAATCATCCACTCACTACAACAATATTTTATTAAATATCAATAGTCCTACCTATCTTTCCCCCATTTCAATTGCATCATATCCCTTATTCATTTCGATCTGTAATAGTGCTATGATCTTAAGTAGTCCTTCCCTCTACACCCACCTTAAATAAATCATACTTAAATGTACCCTTTGATAAGTATAACTATCCTAAATCCTAGATCCTATCATTCATCTAGTTGATTTATAGTAGAACATAGCAAGAGAGCCCTCTCCAAGGCCAGGGGGTCTTGACCTTAGCCTAAAATAGGTTTTTGATTACCTCTAAAATTTTCTCCTCAGCCTAGGGAAATTTAATGAGTGCTAAGACATATATCCTTTTCAAATATTAATTTTACACCAACATCAATCATATTTCTTACTGGAATCAAATTTCTATCCAATCCTCAAATATGTAGAACCCTAGAGAGTGTTATAATTCTTCCATACATGAACTTCAATTTTACATTTCCTTGTCCCATGATACTAGTCGTCAAGTCATGTCGTCAGAAAACATCACCACCATTGAGTGTTTCATACTTTCAAAACCACTCCTTATGATGAGACATATAAAAGGATGTATCTAAGTCAAACAACCATCCCTCGTTATCTACATGTGTACTTGTAGAATCTAAGTATACATCCACTCTTCATCTAAGCAAGTTTTCACTTTTTCAAAAAGAGAATCTTAACATACCTTCCCTTTCTCAACAATTTTGGATCTACAATATTTCTTATAAATCCCTTATTTTCCACATCTCTAACATACTTTTACGAACCTTCCTGGAGATTTAGATATCCTCAAGGATTTTATTTTATTTTATTTCTATTATGGGAGAATCCTCTTACAACAAAGGAATATCTATCTTGGATTTCCATTTTCTTTGTCTCATCTCCTCTAATAACAAAGATGAGACTATTTCATCAAACGTTAATGATTAGTTGCATTATTATATATGGAAATAACTTGATAATCCCATGAGTTTGGTAGAGAACATAACAAACTAATTCACATATATTCATCTAAAATTTTCACATTGATAGATAATAGTTGACTTACCACGACATTGAGGGAATTCAGATGTCCTATCAATGAAAATCCATCATTCATCCTTATATTATAAAACTTCTTCCAAAAGAACAATTTGTTAACCAATTACTTATATTGGTACAAATCTACTAGCTTATCCCACAAAGCATTTGTTGTAGCTTCCCCTAAATCATTCAATAATGCTGAATCTAAGAGACACAATCATAATGTATTGTTTTCCTTTCAATTCAACTTGGTACACTCTTCTATTAGCATACCTATTGTTGTGGTACCTAAATCCACAATGATCCACTAATCTCTACCCACCAACAAATATTCCCTTTTGACCTTCCACAGTTCAAAACTCTTCCTATTGAATTTCTCAGTCTCCTTTTTTTTTTTAATTTTTTTTGCATTTCTTTTTCATCACAAGAATCACTTTAGCATATCTCCCATTGTAATAGGGTCTACTATAAACATGATCCAAAACCCTTAGCCACAAAGGCATTCCATTGAAGAAAAAATTAACTTGATACCAAATGTAGGTTTTAACCTTGTACAACTAATTGCTACAAATATATTGTTAATAAAATATAAAAGATGCAATGGAAAACAAACACACAAAGACAAAGGTTTTATCCTAGAAACCCAAAACTAGGAAAACCAACAACATTTTTCAATATATGTATTCTTCTTTATAGAATTGCAATATAATATACATCCCATGGCATCCATAAATTGCTACTTCATTCACCCTAGATTAGACTAAAACCATAGTTCCTTAACCAAAAGCACAAAATCATGGAAAAACCACCATGCACCACAAAGCCACTTTTAATAAAAATTGTGTGCTGAAAAACACTAAAAATATACACAAAAAGTATCCAAAAAAAATTCAAGGGCGCTATCTCTAAACCCCTGTGCAAGTGGGCTTCCACCCCCTCTGACCCCATTGTTGCACATCGCAAATTGTATAGTTTGTGGGGATAGTTGTGTAAATAATATAATAGATACCCAACGTATATATTTCAACATATTTTTCTTTACCACATTTAAGTTTTAAAAAGTGCAAAAGGCCTAAAGATAACAATTTCAAATTTATGCAAAAAATGATTAAAGCATTAGGGTAATGATTTGAAGGTTTCTCATTGTTCACATTCATAATTAGCATCAATGGTTGATATAATATTTCCCAAGTACTTGTTATGTTCTCTTATACAACTTGAAGATGTTTATCATTGACCTTGGTTGCACCAATAAAAAAGCATAGAAATTTGGGAAGGAATGTTACTTTTGGATGTTATAAATTTAGATCAAAGCTTAGAATCGAACATGAGTAAAGTTGTTGGAAAGATAATCCATGGGATAATAAGCTTGATTATTTTTATCTTATGCTAAGTGCTTCTAATATATTTAGAACTTGGGATGAAAAGGGACAATAAATTTGATTTCAAATTGAATTTCGATGAGTAATTTTTAAATAGTTTATGATCATTACACCTTTAAAATGATAAGAAACCAATAATTATAGTCCTCTTCGAGGGGTTACCTCCTTTTACAATGAATACAATTTACAAAGAATATTTGATGATCCTAAGAATAAGTATCCTTAGTGTATATATAGGAGATAATAGGTACAAATATAATAAAATGTGACCATGAGTGTTTTATCACACATAACAATATAACAATATAAATGTAATCACTCAATACGTATGGCTTAATAAGGGTATTTAGGGTTATGGTTTAGCATGCCCCTTTCATTTTGAAGAAGTGTTTTCCTCAACACTTGACTAACTACCAATGATTTTGCAAGAATAAGTCATCTCCCATGTCATCTCTTCCACATGTAGGTTCTTCTATTTGATAGTGTACTAAATAATTGTTGGGATACTCAAATAATTAATCCTTGTTTTAAGAATTGTTTCTAATTCTATTATTATTTCCCCTGCATTTATCTTTGTTACTTTTCCTAACTATAAATGAACAACATGGTCATGATATTGATTAGGTGGAAGACCCTTAGGAATCGATCCAAATACCCCAGGATGATTGTTGACAACATTATGGAGATTCTTTAACATAAATGAAATTTATTCTTGAACATTTAGTGAATATAATTGTGTCATTACACCTTGATTCCCCCTTTTGAGTATTTTTTTTCATTCCATTACAACTTATCACTTTATAGGGCTTCTATTAGATACCTCCAATATCAATTTCCTTTCCTTAGGCAAATATTATGAAGACATTTTGAAAATTAAAGGTAATTGTTCCCAATCATTGTAACCATTGGATTTATAATACAAGATAAAAGCCACCCATTTGTATTGCAATCACATTGGGACTGTCCAACAAATGCTTCCCTGTATTGAGCTTAATACTATGCCACTGCCCTGAACAATTTATGGTGCCTCCATGTAAAATCATTACATGAAAATTTGGTGTTGGATATATGAAAATATTGAAAAATTTTACTAATTTGTAATTGATGAAGTTATGGGCACTGCCCAAATCAATCAACAATATTACCCTTTTCTTTTTTAATCTATGCTTCTATATTGAGGGTTTGTGGAGTATTGATGTCATCCAATGTATGATAGCATATATTTTTGGAGTAGTCCCTTATAGCTCTATATCTTATGACTATTCCAATTCTTGATCTTCTTCCACTTCAGAGTCAATGTAGAATTATTTCTTCTTACTTCATTTATGCCCCTTACTATACTTGTTTTCATTGTTGAAACATAGTCTCTTTTCTCTTCTTTCATCCATTTATTGATGATTCAACCTTGTGAGTTAAAGAGAGGGATCATGATCTTCACTTTAGTTACTAGCGACAAATTTTGTAGTGGCCATATTTTTACTTTAAACTTTCCTTTCCATAATAAAAGCATTCTATAGAGATTTAAGTTCAAAGAGATGCACCTCGTGTTGTATGATTTCCTTTAAAGTTCCCTTCAATAGGTCTAACATATTATCCTCTGAAATATTATTTACTTTGAGAATAAACTTTTGGAATATTTAATGTGCTTTGTAACTAGAACATTTTGTCGAAGAATTACTACTTGACTAAATTATTTATTTCTCTTAATATCCACATAATGTGCTATCAATTCCTTAGTGAAAATGCACTAAGATATAATCAAATCATTTTTCCTTTCACAAAGTCATTGACACCATACATGTTGGTCTTATTCTAAAAACATGGATGTAATGTTTACCTTTTGTAAGGATACCACTTGGTCTATATTAAATTATTGTTCTTTATGAAATATCCACATTATAGAATCATTACCATCAAAATTCATCATATCGATCTTTAGAGTGTGGTACTTCCTTTGAGTTGAATTAAAGCCCTAATGATGTGGATCTTAGATTGAAAATTCACAGTTATCATTCTAAGATTCAATATTTTGATTGATTCTCAACACCAAGCTTCTCCTTATATTCTTCAATTCCTTGGATCTCCACATCCCTTTCAGGAAGCCTCTCCAAGAGAAGAATTTCCATGGTAATAATGGATTTTTGTATCTCTTCCTTATTTTCATTCATCTTCTTTTCTATTTCTTCCTTACTTCCATTCTTCTTCTTTTCTATTCCTTCCTTACTCTCATTTATATTCTTTTCTATTCATTCCTTATTTTCATTCATCTTACATTCAATTCATTCTTTATGCTCATTCATATTCTATTCCATTTCTCTTTTAAGCTTTTCATGAGAATATGATAATCCACCTTTTTTAACATACTACCATCTATTTCATTAACTTTCTTCTCTAATTAAGATAACCTAAATTATAAGTCTTCACTTTCTATTGGCACTATGATACAAGTATTGTCCTTGATGGCAAGTCTACAGGTCAACTCATTTTTGACAAGACGCTAACATGAATATTCAGAGGCAATAGGGTAGTGGTACAGAGGATCAGGAAGATGGAACTAAGGTCTATTGATTAGAATAAAGAAGTTCGAGGAAGAAGACGATGTAAGAGCAGTGTAAGAGGTACATGTAGGTTCACTTAGTCCAAGTAGTGTATACATGTGGGTACTCAAACCAGAAATAGCATATAACATACATACGCACTCCCACAGAAGGCAAAGGAAATACATGTTGAAAACCATGGTTTTGGTCCTAGGTATTTGGTCCAAGGTATCTTTGGACCATGATATTGACCCTAGGTATTTAGTCTGAGGTATTTGGTCCGTAGTATTTGATCCAAGGTATTGGTCCTAAGTGGATTCGGTCCATGGTATTAAGAAAGGCCAAAAACTTTATAAATAAGAGAGGTTCATAAGGCCAGATGTGCAAGTGAATAAGATTCTAAGGAATACTTCTATCTGAAGTATAAATTATGCTGTAGGGTTATGTTTGGGACTAGATCTGAAATATTTATGTGCACCTTGAGTTCAATATTGGAGCAAGATCATGAGACTTGAAATTAATTATTCTTGAATGATGTGATATAGGTTAAGGCTAGATTTGATTTTTTGCATTTGTTTTATTCGTTATCTATCATGATCTGGGTTTATCTGAAGTTTGGAATTGCAGCAAAGTTCTGAGTCAATATTTGCAGATTTATACGCAGGATCATCTTAGCAAAAGAACGTATACATGCAGGTTCTATTCTTTTAAGTAGTGTGTACAAAAGAAAGGCTTAATGTTCAGAGATGACTAATCTATCAGATCAATATTGTTGATTTATTTCTGCTGCTATTTTAATGTTGTCCATCAATGAAGTCTTCTTAGATCTAAATGTAATAAGGAGGCTGATATTTGATTGATTGTATAAGTGAGAAGAAGTGTTTTCTGTTGCATGCCTGTGTAAAGTTTTGTAATTTGATTATAGATGTTTAGTACACTGCTCATTGGTACAGTTTGTGATTCAAAGATTTTATGATTTAGAATCATTAGAGGCATATGTAGGTTGGGCTGAAGGAAGTAGCATATGCACGCAGGTTTTCTTCATTGAAGTAGTGTATACAGTCTGAAACATGAATTTCTTTTAGGTTTCAGTTGGTTCTGAATGTTGATATAGGTTTATGGGTTCAACATAGTGTTTTGATGACAATGATCTGATTGTTTTAGATTAACTGCATGTTGCTTGATGAAGTTTGAGTTTCTAAATTTCTGATGGGTTATTGATGAGTCAGGGTCTTCATATGTCTTGATATGTGCGAGGAGCATTCAGTTTGAAAATTCATGAAACGTGGTCCCTGGTGGAAGAGTGGAGTTTTCTATAGGCTGGCACCTATGTACTAGTAAGCATATTGGCTAGTACAAGAGCTAGGGGGTTGTAGCTCCATTCCAATAGAAGCTCGAGAATGAGGGAAGGTTGTAACCTTCTGATGGGACCAGCTTGTAACTTCACTTTATTATGTTTAACAATGATACAACACTTTAATCAACAATTGAATGATTAGCAAATAATTTGTGGTTTAATACATTTGATTAGGCGCTAATCATAGGATTGTTCTAGATATTCGTTGGTTGGCATTTATGTCATAATTCAATGATGTTGTGCTGGTTTTACTTGCCTTGGTTACTGTTTTCCCGCTCTTGGTTATTGCCAAAACCCTTGGTTCTTTGTCATTTCTTCATTTTCACTTGTGTTTTCACTGTGTTGAGGGTTTGGACTGGCAGTGAGGGTTTGTGCTGCAACTGTATGGGGTTTGGCAACAGGGTTTCTGTGTGGCCAGCTATGGATTCTGTTGTTTGTTGGCAAGACACCTTCGCTTGTTCTTGTGACTTCATTGCCTGGTTACTTGGGCACGATGTGGAGGTTTTCCTTGTTTGTATAAGAGGGTTGCTACTGTTTCCATTTGCTCAGTTACTATACCTTCCCCTATTCCACAATTTTCATTTCGTTATAGTTCTTCTGGTTATTAGCTTTGGTTAATGGGTGCCTGTTCTGCGTTCTACAAGTCACGGTCATGGTGGCCTCCTCAGCTTCACGGTCCTAATAAGGTAAGTTGTTCCTCCATGATTTTCTTACCCTCTTCATTTTCCTTCAGCTCTAACAATGTCTACTCCTTGGTCTACAGGGTTTCACCATTGGTTGTGGCTTAGTGGGGTTTCACTCCTTCCATGCGAATACTCTCCAGGAAAAACTATTTTCTTAATTATGCGCTTAGTTTACTTCTTCTTAGGTTATTTCTTGGCTTTACTCTGTGTGCATGTAGCTAACAGTACTCCATTGGCTCACTTGTGCAGGTGGGGGTTCGTTCACCGGCGTGGTTGATGAAACTGCTACGAGATTTCATTCTGGTAGGCTCGTTCTCTGCTACTGTTGTCAATGTTTTTTAGTTAGGTGGCCTCTGTTAGTTTGTTGGGAAAAGTCCCAGTTCTTCTCTATTCGATTTTCCTTGATGTTGTGCAGCCCGAGATTCAATATTGTATAAGAACCTTCATTTGTATCGTGATCAATTTGTAATTATGGTCCACCTTTTGATGGTGGCCGACCAAACCCTCACTTTTAGGGTTCTGTTATTTTGTATTAGTCTCTCCTCTGTTCTTAACTGGATATTTCAAGATTGTTGAATGTATACAAATATTTGTTTTGGTTATGGGAAAGAGTTAATAGGAAAAAAAAATTATAATTCGTTTACCTCTATCCTGAGGTCATTGTTCAGTGTTTGCATTCTCGTTTTATTTTGAACTACTCGTACTGTTGTTGGCTTTCATTTATGGAACTCCATTGTGACTGCTACCAAAATCCATGCTGGGAATGCTCGTTTAATTTCTATGTTTTCTCTCTGTTCTATAGAAAGGAAACAAAATGCAATAGGTAGGAACACACCGTATTTACTTAGTTTGCTTACTCAATGACTAGGGGGAAAAGTAAATGAATGTCACAACAAACTGTTACAGATGGATTTAGATATTTGGCTGAAAGAAATTACTCCTTTTATTGTATTTCTATTCTCATGTATTGAACCCCTCCAAAATGTATTACATTGGTTTTTAAGTTGTGTTTAAACAGTTACTCAAACTGTTCTCGGTTACCATATAGTTACTCTTTGTAGTTACACAATTTATGATCATGCTTGGTTTTCTTGTGCTGTATGATTTACAATATTATACTTTTGTTTATGAACAGACATATGTAAAATGGACTAAGAAAATGACAAAACTTCTATGACACTATCCTAACTGTATTGTTCCAAATATTCCTTAACTAATAATAATAAAATAAAACTAGTTTCTAGACATTGTTTTATTCATTAAACATAAATGAAACTAAAAGACATTGAACCTATCCTCCTTGGCTAAGACCAACACCCGGTCATGATGCCCTTAGCTGGATGCTCCTACATCACCTTCTGCAAATAGAAGTCTATGTACGGGTATGAGTCTGCACCAGTACAAGATTGTAAATAGATTTTCTTATTATTGAAAGAAGACAGAGATGACAAAAACATGTGGTTTTCACGCACAATGGGTTTCCACCTTAAATATTGGTGTTCATGTCTATTTCTTATGTGTAATGTTTTATTATGTTTATACTACACATGGTTACTGTTTAATGATTGATGAAGTATTGATGCACTGATTAAATATCAACATATGATGAATTAACTAAATCACAAGTTTACTACATAAACATTGGTTTCCTTAAAGACAATTCCGTGTACACACTAGTTCCCCTCTCGGAAGCAGCATATATAAACCTGATTATGAAAAAGAAAAATTCTTGATTTGATAATACTAATTCATCCCCCTCTCAGTATTATTTCCAGCAATTGGCATCAGAGCATGTCTTTTAGAAGACGCTTGATCACTTGAAGGAAGATCCATCAAGATGAATAATCACGAAAGCATGGGATCCATCAGACCGCCAATCTTCGATGGGAGCAACTTTGTTTATTGGAAAATAAGAACCACAACCTATCTACAAACTCTTAAGATGCATAGTGATCAGAATATAGCTAGTTACTTCTTGCATATATATGAGGTTGTTCATTGTATGAAAAATCTATGTGAAGAAATAAAGGAAGTTACCGTAGTTGACAAAATTTTGAGATCCTTGTCTACTAAATTTGAATCAAAAGTGTCTACCATAGAAGAAAAATAGGATCTGTAGAATATCATTATGACACAACTTCACGACATCCTAACTGCCTTTGAGATGAGAAAATGAGTTCCATCAGATACGAGAGAAGCCGCATTTAAAGCTTCAACAAAAGGAAAAGAAAAGAAAGAACACAATGAATCAGGACACATTTCAGAAGAAAAAGATGAGGTAAATTTTGTCAAGAAGCTTCAACAAGGTTCTAGAAGGTTCATAGGTAAGCTACCCTTCAAATTCTTTACTTGTGGTACAGTCAGTCATTATGCTGCCAAATGTCCTCATAAAGATAAATATGAAAAAGGAAATGAATATGCAAAAGGGAATAGGAAACAAGTTGTGAATAGAAGGAGTTACTATACTCATGAAGATAGTGATGGTTTATCTAATAGTGATGAAGATGAAACTAGTCAAGATTACAGACTTCTCATGGCTTATGACAACAATGATTTTTGGGATAGTTTAGAAAAGGATAGTGATGGTTTATCTAATAGTGATGATTATAGACTTCTCATGGCTTATGAAAATGATGATTTTTGGGATGCTTTAGAGAAGGGAAAACTTTCATGAAGAAATATCTAAACTCAAAATCTGTTTAGAAGAAAAGAATATAATCATAGATACCTTGACATACGAACTTACTAAAAAAGAAGAACACAATGAAAAACTAGAATGTGAAATTGTGGGTCCAAGAAAAGATCTTGAGAAAACAAAATATCTCAATCTTAGATTTGCTAAAGGATCATAAACTTTAAATGAAATTATCAAGTTTCAACATTCTCCTTTGATAAAGACAGGTCTTGGATATATTGAAGAAGAATCTCAATCACATAAGCCATCAACCTCTGCCAAAAGATATCTTGATGCAACAAAGACCAATGAACAGAATGACAATCGTCAGCAGAGGTATAAAGCTGATCACGAGGTAAATCATACTCAATTTGCTCCAAGGATGAATATCAATAGAAGCCACAACCAACCTCAGGGAAATCATACTCAATTTGGTCCAAAGATGAATATCAATAGAAACTGCAATCAACAGGTAAATAGATTCGATAATCACAGAAACTTCTTTAACGGGCAATGTTTTTCATGTCATAATTTTGGGCACAAAGCTACTCAATGTGTTTCTTACAAAACCATCATGACTAGAGAAGCACAAATCAAAGGAATGTAACAGGGATCAAGAGAAGTTTCTATAATAACTTTTCTCCTCTTGAAAATGAAATAGAATTCTCAATTTGTAACAACTTTGGTCATGAAGAATTTGAATGTAGGAGCAAATTTTGGCAAACACCTCAAAAGGAGAAAACGCCATTAAATTCCAAGATGTGGAGAAGGAAATAATCTCAAATAGAAAGATGTGGTATAGCTTTGTATGCTGAAGGACAAGAAAATTAGAGGTACATTGACAGTGGATGCTCCAAACATATGATAGGTGAAGGTAAAGGTTCTATTTTCTTGAAAGAAAAGGTTAAAATTGGAAATGTTATGTATGTAGATGGTTTAAAGCATAACTTGTTGAGTGTTAGTCAAATGTGTGATAAGGAAATGAAGTGGTGTTTCAATCAAATGGATGTGTTGTTCATGAGCTTGATACAGGAGAGACCGTGATCAAAGGTACAAGAACTCCAAACAACTTATGCATACTCAAAGGAGGACAACAACAATGCTATCTAAGCAAAAATTATGAAAATTGGCTGTGGCATATTAGATTGAGACATCTAAGCTTTTCTCAAATAAGAAAAGCATGCATACTCAAGATTTTTCATGATCCTCCAAATATCACCATCCCAGAAAATACAATATGCAAACCATGTCAAATCAGTAAGAAAACCTGAGTTCACTTCATGGAAAAATAAGGGTCATCTAGTAAGCCTCTTGAACTTATCCATACTGATTTATGTGGACCAACAAGGAAAAATTCACCTCATGGAGAAGAATACTTTATTTTGTTCATTGATGATTTTTCCAGAATGTGTTGGATAGGTCTTCTAAAGCGTAACGATGAAGCATTTGAAAAGTTCCAAGCCTTCAAAGCTTTGGTTGAAAATTAATTAGATCGAAAAATCAAATGCCTCAGATCCGATCGAGGAGGGGAATTTATATCGGATGAATTCTTTGACTTTTGTGAACAACATGTAATAAAAAGGGAATTCTCCACTGCAAGAACACCTCAACGTGTAAAGGATGAACAAAATAGTTCAACAAATGGCTCGAGCCATGCTAGATGAATCTGGAAGTCTTGCAACCTTCTGGGGTGAAGCTGCATTCTCTATCGTGATGATTCCCAACAAAGCAAATGTTTAGGTAAATAGCACTCAAACTCCATGTGAACTTTGGTATGGTAAGAATCCTACTATAAAATACTTTAAAGTTTTTGGAAGCAAATGTTTTATTAAAAGGACTGATCAAAAACCTGGTAATTTTGAACCTAGGGCAGATGAAGGGATTCTTCTTGGTTATTCTCCTAGAAGTAAAGGATATAAATGTTATAATGAAAGACTTGGGAAAATTGTTGAAAGCATTGATGTTGTAGTTAACGAAGCATGTAGAAATCCAAAACAGATAAAATCAACAAAAGATTATGACAATGAGGAAGGTGGGGATTACTTTCCCACATCAAATCAAAATTATATTGAAGAAGAAACCAATGAAGCACCAGAAGAAGATATAATGGTAGAAGAAAAGACTCCATCCAGGTATGTTAAGAAAAATCATCAAGAAACTCAAATTTTAGGAGAAAGGGAGGCTGGTGTACAGACAAGAAGAACTATTACAAAGACCTCAAGCTATCTAGCATTACCATCCTCCACTGAACCTCAAAATGTAAATGAAGCATGCAAAGATGAGTATTGGGTCAAGGCCATGGATGAAGAACTTGAGCAAATTGAAAAAAGTGATACTTGGGAATTAGTTCCTAGACTTCATGATAAAAATATTATAGGAACTAAATGGATATTCAAGAACAAGCTGAATGAAAATGGAGAAGTCATTAGAAACAAGGGTAGACTTGTTTGTAAAGCATATGCTCAACAAGAAGGTATAGATTTTGAAGAAACTTTTGCACCTGTTGCCAGACTTGAAGCCATAAGAATGTTTCTTGCTCTTTCCAGTTTTCAGAAATTTAAAGTATACCAAATGGATGTAAAATCATCCTTCCTTAATGGAGATTTAGAAGAAGAAGTTTATATTGAAAAACCAAAAGGATTCATTCTTGGAAATGATACAAAACTTGTATGTAGACTCAAAAAGGCTCACTATGGTCTGAAATAGGCTCCAAGGGCTTGGTATTACCACCTTGACAAATATCTACACCAATAAGTTTTTACAAAAGTTTCTGCAGATAGCAATTTGTATACAAAGATTGAAGATGATAAATTGCTAATTATTATTGTTTATGTTGATGATATCATTTTTGGTAGCAATGAAGAATCCATCAGTCATAATTTTGCTTTAGTAATGCAACAATAATTTGAAATGTCCTTGCCTGGTGAACTTATCTATTTCTTGGTCTACAAGTTCAGCAAACTAAAGATGGTATTTTTCTTTCACAAACCAAATATCTCGAGCAGATCTTGGAAAAGTACGGAATGGAAAATTCTAAACCTGTATGTACTCCAATGGTAACAGGAGGCAGTCTCAGCTTAAATGATGAATCAACAGCAATACAACAACCAACTTATATATCCATGATCGGCAATCTGCTTTATCTAACAGGTACTTGACCTGACATCATGCATGCAATAGGAATAGTTGGAAGATTCCAAGCAAATCCAAAGGAATCACACCTTTAGGTAGTCAAAAGAATTTTCAAATATCTTCAAGGAACTCAGGACTTTGGACTATGGTATCCTAGAGATGTAGATCTTACTCTTCATATACAGATGCAGATTGGGTAGGGAATGTTGATCATAGAAAAAGCACTAGTGGTGGTGCATTCTATATGGGTTCTAGGTTAGTGTCTTGGTTCAACAAGAAACAATGTTCAATTGCTTTATCTACAGCTGAAGCAAAATATGTGGTCGCTACATCTTGTTGCACACAACTACTTTGGATGATGCAAACTTTGCAAGACATTCAGATCACATGTACTCCACCCATCTCCGTTCTATGTAATAACACAAGTGCCATCAGTATTTCAAAGAATCCAGTCATGCACTCGAAGACCAAGCACATACCCATCAAGTACCATTTTCTACAAGAACAAGTGCTTGAACAAAATGTCAAATTGGAGTATGTCCCCTTCAAAGAACAGGTTGCTGATATATTCACTAAACCACTGCCCAGAGAAACATTTGAATATCTCAAACAAAATTTGGGAGTTTTTTTTGCATCATCCTGCTGTTAAATCTAATTTTTCAGAGGAAGTTTACTACACACTAGTTTCATGAAGTATATGTGTGGGTACATGCGTTGCCTTGGCTAAAAGCAGGTATATTTTTTTCTAACAACAACAAAAAAAAAACAGTGGTAGCACGGGTTCAGGGCGAGTGTTCAGATTCCACATTGTTGGCATTATGGTTGTTGAACTCGGCTATTTCTTAGGTGCATCAGTCATTAGTGTGATATAACTTCTTTTGTCATGGTCTATATTTCAATGAGTTCTATTGGTCATATGATGTAATTTATTTCCCCAATATCCTTGGGATGGATGATGTAATAATTGTTGTATTTATGTCATGTATAAACTTTGGTATATCCCCACTTGGTTGGGCAGGTGAGTGAAATATGGTGTATCCCCACTTGGTTGGGTGATTGATGTATGCATGAGTTCATGGTCATAGGGAGGTCATACTCACTTTGTTGAGTTATAGCATCATGTTATTATATTGAATCATCTCTTTGCAGGCTCAGTGTTTACTCAGGGGGAATATGGATAGCATCATGCAAAGGAGGAGAGTAGAGTGGTCCGCCCTTTTCCCTTGATGTCAAAGGGGGAGAGTAATTTGGTATTTTGGTGTTGTATGGTATCTCCAATAGTCTTTACAACTTGCAGTAGTCAACACCATCGTGGTTTCCATCAAGTCCAAAGGGGGAGATTGTTGGCATTATGATACAAGTATTGTTCTTGATGGCAACTCTACAGGTCAACTCAGTTTTGATAAGAGGCTAACAGGAATATTAAGATGAAATAGGGTAGTGGTACAGAGGATCAGGAAGATGGAACTAAGGTCTATTGATCAGAATAAAGAAGTTGAAGGAAGAAGATGATGTAAGAGCAGTTTAAGAGATACATGTAGTTCACTTAGTCCAAGCAGGGTATACACGCATGTACTCAGAACATAAATAGTGTATAACATACACACACACTCCCACAGAAGGCAAAGCACGTACATGTTGAAAACCATGGTTTTGGTCCAAGGTATCTTTAGACCATGATATTGACCCTAGGTATTTAATATGAGGTATTTGGTTCATGGTATTTGATCCAAGGTATTGGCCCTAAGTGGATTCGTTCCATGGTATTGAGAAAGGCCAAAAACTATATAAAAAAGAGAGGATCATAAGGCCAGATGTGCAAGTGAATAAGATTCTATGGAATACTTCTATCTTAAGTATATTTTATGTTGTAGGGTTATGTTTGGGACTAGATCTGAAATATTTATGTGAACCTTGAGTTCAATATGGGATCAGGATCATGAGACCTGAAATGACTTATTGTTGAATGATTTGATATTGGTTGAGGCTAGATCTGATGTTTTGCATCTATTTTATTCGTCATCTATCATGATCTAGGTTTGTCTGAAGTCTGGAATTGCAACAAAGTTCTAGGTTAATATTTGTAGATCTGTACGCAGGTTCGTCTCGAAAAAAGAGCGTATACATGCAGCTTCTATTCTTTCAAGTAGCGTATATAAAAGAAAGGCTCGATGTTCAAAGATGACTGATCTATCAGACCAATATTTCCGATTTATTGTTGTTGCTATTTTATTGTTGTCTGTCAATGAAGTCTTCTTAGATATGAATGTAAATTTGAATGCATAAGGAGCTTGATATTTGATTGATTGTATAAGTGATAAGAAGTGTTTTCTGTTACCTGCCTGTGTAAAGTTCTGTAAGTTGACAATAGGTGTTCAGTACATTGTTGGTTGGTATAGTTTGTGATTCATAGGTTTTATGATTCAAAATATTTAGAGGTATATGCAGGTTGGGCTAAAGGAAGTAGCATATACATGTAGGTTTTCTTCATTGAAGTAGCATATACAATTTGGCACATGAATTTCTTTGAGGTTTCAGTTGGTTCTGTATGTTGTTACAGATTTCTAGGTTCAGTACAGTGTTCTGATGACAGTGATCTAATTGTTTCAGATTAACTGTGTGTTGGTTGATGAAGTTTGAGTTTCTAAATTCTGATGGGTTATTGATAAGTCAAGGTCTTCATATGTCTTGATATGTGTCAGGAGCATTGAGTCTAAAAATTCATGAAACATGGTTCCTGGTGGAAGAGTGGAGTTTACTGTAGGCTGGCGCCTACGTACTAGTAAACATATTGGCTAGTACAAGAGCTAGGGGGTTGCAGCTCCCTTCTAGTAGAATTTGGAGAAGAAGGGAAGGTTGTAACCTTCTGCAGGTAGAAGCTTGTGTACTAGTATGATTCTACACCAATACAAGATTATAAACATATTTTCTTATTATTAAAAGAAGATAGAGACGACACCAGCAGGTGGTTTTCACCCACATTGGGTTTCCACCTTAAATCTTGGTGTTCATGTGTGTTGCTTATGTGCAATGGTTTATTATGTTTATACTACACATGGTTACTGTTTAATGATTGATGAAGTACTGATGCACTGATTAATGATCAACATATGATGAATCAATCGAATCATAAGTTTACTACATAAATGATGGTTGCCATAAAGACAGTTGTGTGTACACACTAGTTCCCCTTTGTAAAGTAGCGTATATAAATCTGATTATGAAAAAGAAAAATTCTTGATCTGATAATATTGATTCACTCCCTCTCTCAGTATTATTTCCAACACATTCTTCATGAGTCAAGGATGATCCTTCAGTATATTTAATTAGTGTAGTAGCTTTCTTTGGATGCATGTTGGAAAATGATAATATTAGTACTCTTTATCAAATATTTCAGTAACCAAAAATGAAAAAAAGGGATCTTCTAATCAATAGTTAGGTGACCAGTAAGTTTCCTACCATAATTTGGTGAATATCAGAATGGATGAATAGGTGACCAGTAAGTTTCCTACCATAATTTGGTGAATATCAGAATGGATAAAGTTTTATTTATATCTTTGAGATTTTAACTCTTTTATATCTAAAAATTTATTTTGTAATACTATGATACGTCTCTTCTACAATTCCGTAGGTGTGAATTGAATTTGATGTGCCAAGTAAAATTTATGGCAACTTTCCCAAAACTTGCTTATTTTGGTCTCTTGCCACAATCAAACTTGTATAACATGCCATGTGTCCAATTATTCAAATATAATTATGAAATCTGTACTTAAGGTACATATTTATGTTACTTGAAACCCTGAAATATTTAATAGTCCAAAAACTACCAATAAGAAAGATATAGAAAAACCACCAAAATAACTTTTTTAAAATTTATTTGAGTATTGTTCACAAAGCCTAAATTCCATAAGATATAACTCCAAAAGTATAGTGAACCAAATTATGAAAATTTAATTAGATATTCCCCAAGATTTATTCTTAATATGCTTAAATTTTCACTATTTTAAACATCACATAAAAAAATATAGTGTGAAAATGCCAAACTAACATGTTGGAAACTGATTTCAGGAGCATTCAAGAACCTTAACTTCCTTAGAGCATACATCCAAAATTATAGTGGAACAAGATTTGAAATTTGAACCATATGTTCACCACAATTTCTTCTCATTGTGGCCAAGTTTGATGATATGAAACCTCACAGAAAAAAATTATAGAGGAAATAATAAACTGATATATTTGAGATTGATTTCAGGAGCATTCAGAAACCCTAACTTCCTTGGAACATATCTTTAAAAATATAATGAAGAAAGATATAAAATTTTAACTAGATATTCCCAAGATTTCATCTCAATATCCTCCAAGTTTCACTATCTAAAACCTCTAAAAAAAAATAATAGAGAATATTCCATGATCACTAGTTCAAAATATAAAATCCTTAGGATTATGAGCTTTGATACCAAATGTTATGATCCTTGTGCCTTAAGAATAATAAGGAACCAATAACTATAGTCCTCTTCTAGGGGGAAACCTCCTTTTACAATGAATATAATGTACAAGAAAATATATTATGATCCTAAAACTAGGCCCCATTAGTATCTATAAAATATTTAAGGGGTACAAAAATCGGACGATGAGGGGTTCCATCCTACACAACAATATAATGATAGAAATGTAAAACCAATATCTAGGGTTTAATAGGGATTTCAAGGGTAAAAAAAAGGCTAATATATAAGGTCTATATATATATATATATATATATATATATATATATATATATATATATATATATATATATAGATATAGATATGGGGATAACATGTATATGAAAAAAGTAATTGTAAGCACATTTTTTGTAGATACAATACTATCATAGAGAGTTATAGGCTATATTCCCAAATAGATAAATTGATGGAGATTAGGTATTTGCTAGGATAAGAATATATCATCATGAAGTATGAACAACTCCATTATTAATTTCAAATAGATGTTATGGGTTAAAATATACAAGATGGAAATGTAGAGATAGAGTTTGATGGATGTAAAATTCAATTGAATCCTCTCAATATTTCACATACGATGAGAAGTTTAAGAGTGAAATGACAAATTTGTAGGGTATATAATGCAAATTTGATTGAATCTCAAGAGGAATATAATTAATGGAATGCTACCATGCTTCAAATCTCGATAGATATATTGAGGCAATTCATCATGGACAATGCTCAAATAATGCTAGTGGAAGTGGAACAATTCAGGACATTATTCTTGTAATAAGTTCCATAGCACAATAGAATGGGATAGCCCATGTATATATTTACCCATTAATATATACATTTTTTTCTTTGAAAACAAAGAAAATAGTTCCCATACCATAATATATACCTATAGATATGGGACATATACACCATTATAATCCTCTATTATTAAATCACCTAATTATAAAGATGCATTAAGTTGTATCTATAAGGATTTTTCCTCACATCTTGAAAGTCAAAGATGTGAGGAAAAATCCTTTTAGATACAACTTATATGCATAATTTTAAAAGGTAAAACCTATTACGTTTGATGTTCAAAATTATATCTAAACAAAAGGCTTAAGCTTGTGTCCATGGTATGATAAAATATTTACAATTCCATGATTGTTTTAAAAATAAGGGGGCTAAGGTTGCCATAATCAATATGAATTGAAAAGTTTTAATTTGGTGGGAGCATATTAGGAGAGTTAAGAAAATTAGTTAAAGGGATATTGTTTGGTAGAATTTCAAGAAGCATTTTAGTAGAAATATCTTTCCAATAGACACTATGATGGTAAAATAAAGGAATTCTACGAGTCAAAGTTGGGAAAATAACCTTGTATGAGTATGAAAATAAATTCTTGGAGATATTGAGGTATTTTAAGCATATTAGAGATGAGACGTTAAAGATCTAATGCTTTATAAGTGGATCACCTCAATTATAAAGAGATAATTGAGTTTAATAAGCCTCAAACTTTGAATGAAGCCATTAAAAAGGCTAAGTATCATTATGATCAAAATAAAAATAGGAGAAGTTTGAAAATGAAAAAAAAAACGATTCAAACAACATGAAAAATAGTAAAATTAACTAGCTTAAAATAAGGCTATGACAACTAGGTCAGTGGGAAAGAGAAACAAATAAAGCCTGTCCATTGTTGGGAATATAAAATAGACCATTTTTCGTTCATATCAAAAGAATAAGGTTAGGAATTTCACAACATTTAAGAGGTTGCAACTATTGATGTTGTAGCAAGGACTATTCCTAGAACCAATGTTGCATTAGGACACCATCAGTCAAATCACTCATATATTGTAGTTGAATTTGAAAGTGGAACTAGAGATAGAGTTCCAGATAATGCCACTATGCATCCTCGGCAAGAAAGGAACATTCCCCAATAACAAAACCATTGAGTAGGAAAGGGTGCAATGGAAAAAATTTGGTTTTGATGAGGCTACATGGGTATTGGAGGATGCTATGAAAAAGGCATACACATCTATGTTCTCAATTTTGAATAACATGAATGCAATGTTTTTCCAAAAGTGAGGAGCATGCAATATCCATGTTTTTGCAGTTGACATGTTTTAACTCATATTATGCAAATGTTGGAAATATGATAGAGTGGATTCCTAACGTGAAGCTCAATGCCATGCCTAATTAGTGAATGACTAGGCATGTACTCTGTGTGTGTGACACACACTCACACACACACCATGTCGTAGGATTTCCATGATGACTTCAAGTTATGTAAATATTAAAGATAAAATATAATATAAAATGTTCTAAGATGGTTGCATTGAACATGAAAAGGGTCACGATTCCAATAGAGGGGACAAGGAAAGGGAGTCCATTGGAAAATAAAATCTATATTTCCAATTGTTAACCTTACGACTTATTTCCTTTTAACATGTAATTCAAAGGGAGTCAAGCACCCTTTTTTGACATACAACTAATTGCTAAATGCATGTAAGAGGTTGACAAAAAATTTCTTTTCATACAATTATCAAAAGATGGGTTGCATATAATCATCATGAGAAGTGTAAGAGTCCTACATATCCATAGTAAGAAGTGAATCCAACCATCACTTACACCAAATATTTACTTTGTCTTTAGCTCTATTTTTCATTCCAACACTCTCACATGTACTTTGTGTTTTAGGTTGTGTTCTCCATTGCCAACCTTTACCAATATGGAAATTAACCAAATTTAATACTAGGGGGAGGAAATTATAGATTTGGAATGGAATATAGTTGCTTGTAAGTAAGCATATAGGTTGGGTAAGATAGGAATTGATCATCCATTTTTCATATTCTACACTTTAAATACTTGAGAGTAGTTGATTTTTTAGGAAATTCTTTGGGAGCATATAAAAAATTGAATACATTCTATGTACGAGGAAGAGCATTGGAGGGAAGAATATCTTCGAGAGGGGATTGAGTAGAGAAAGAGAAGATTTTCCATATATTGTGTGGGGCAATGGAAAGGAGTTCTTTGACCGTTAAATATTGAATGAGATCCATATGATGTTCTATGATGAGAAAAATGGTTGAATGTGAGAACAAATAGGGTGGATTGAGGAGCATAAAATATTTTAGATTGATTCCTTTTCCAGTTTAGCCTCATAGCATAAGTTGGGAGTGTTTTTTTCATAGAATGCCCATGGTTTGGTGGAAAATTGTTTTAGTATAACTAGTTTCTTGAACCAATTATTGTTGAAAGATAGTAATTTTCATTATTTATGAATATGTGAAGTTATTGTTCTTCTATCTTATCTAAATTCTGGTCATACTTAAGTGATTATTCATTATCTTCACTTGGTATAAATCCTCAAAATCCATATTAATTTATGTTTATCGTATTCATTTATTTTCATAATGGACCTTTTGAGAAAGTTCTCTTTGCTATGTATATAGAGGGATCACCTCTTAAAAAAGGAATTTAAAATGCATATTCATAACTATTTCTTGTACTCATGAGGTGTACACTAGTTAGCCTGTGTTGGGTTTAGTTTCATGAGATGTTACATTCAAATTTTATAGTGAGGAGTTGAGTGTGACATTCAATTGTAAGAATAGAAACTATTTCATTGGTGTCCTTCACAAACCTAAAAACAACATCCAACACTTAAATAAATCATTCTTAAGCCCAATATTGAAACTAACCCTAACCTAAACTCAATTTAAATATTAAAAAAAAACACTAAAACAAACGCTATTTTCCATCCAAAATTAAGAATAATTCCAATATAAAAACAAAACCAACTATTTTCAAATGAAAAGTGATAAAGAAAATTCTACTTCCTTTTTTGTCATCATATTCCTTCTTCAATCGTTGGATCTGAATTAGGCTCATTCAGTCCATCACCAGTAAAATGTACTCAATGACTTTAATTAGTTTATCTCCCCTAAAGCCACGTGGATTTCTGATTTGAAAACTAGGGTTATGTCTCCTGTTATCCTTAGTACCAAAGCAATCTTCATGCAGTATTTCAGGAGCAGCGGAGACTCTATTTATCGCTTTGCACTATATTAAAAATGACAGGAGCACATATTTCAATGTCGATCGGAATCCCCTTAATGGAGGTTCTAGAGACTCTTGGAGTTTTTGGCACGATTATATTGCTTTTATCGATTGAAGTTATTCACAGAAATCCAGAATGAAAAAGGAGGATTGACTGTCAGAAAAGGCTTTGTTTTTTGGCTGTGTTCTCTTTGATTGCGATGTAAGGGAAATTCTTGTGACGTTTCGATGATAATGATCTTGAGAGGTCTACGAGCCAACTTGCAAGTAAAACGAAGAAAAGTTTATTGAGAAATTTCACTCACTGGCCCTTACTGAACGCTGTCTTCCAACTGGTATGGATAGAGTGTCGGGTAATGCAAACCCATTTGAAAAGAATCAGCGAATCATGTTGACGATGCGACAATATAATAAATCGTGATAGACACTTGAAGAGACAGATTGACGCAAATGATCGATAATTGCATTCATATGTTGAAATGCAAATTGGATATATTTATTTGTCGATGATTAACCAGGTATTGAAACAGCTGCGCCTACGTTCTTGCGTCCGGGGATAAGAAGAAATAACGAGAGTATAGTACAAGAAATATACTCGTGGTACGCGTGACTGTTGGACTGTGATGGATGGATAAGGATGAATGTCACGTTGGGCGGAAGCATCCCACTTCCCAAATGTTAAAGGAAGAAATTCCAGGAAATTCTCCACAAGATGTGGCTGTACTTTTTGCCTCACATATTAATTGCTAATAGATTCTCCAAATAGCTGTAGTTGCTGCCGCACATTAAATGCCAAGAAACTCTCCAACTAGTGGTTTATTTAAGGGCTCACCACACGTGTGGGACGCTCTCTTCCCATTGATCCGGAGGGTTTTGCGTAACTTGACTCTCACACATTGGATGATTGCCTCTCACGCAATGGATGATTGACTGTAATTAGATTGTAGAATTTTGCATATGGCTGAAAGTTATTTTTAATGAAGTTATCCGATAATAAAAGAAATTATGGATTTGATAAAAAAATAATTAGATATAAAAATGGAATATTTATTTCAATAATACTTGTTTTATAAATAGTAAAGAGTTAAACAATTTTGTTATAGAGATGTTTTGTAAGCGCATACAAGGGAAAGAGTTAGACAGAAAGAGGAATTACTATATTCAATCCCACTTGTGATGTTCACATTGGAGCTAGCATTTCCCCGAGAGCAAAGATTCTTATTGCTCAATTAAAAACTAAGTCACATCAACTTTGGTGTGAAGTAGGACGGTGCAAGAGACCTAAAAACACTGGGGAAGAATAGGTGTGTACTTTTTGCACTTGAAGGTAGTGGAATTACAAAAAAAAATCGCATTGTCTTTTCAATGAGGAGAATATTAGAGGGTTGGATTAGCTCATAATCAATTTTCATCAATTTAAGTAAGAAAAAGATTGAATTGCAAATGACAAAAAAAATGAAAATTAGTGGTTCATAATGTATTTTTAGTCTCGTAGACTTCGTTTAATCATTCATAATATTTAGAAAATTTGATAAAAATAAGTGCTAATAATTTTTTTAGTTTGATGTTTTAAAAAATTAACAAATTTGATATTTTTAAGATATTCGAAAATTTGCAATTAACATAATTAACATCGAACATAAAAAATGTCAGATAATTTGAAAGTTGCAAATGCATTTCAAAACAATCAGCGAATCATGTTGACGAGGCAATATAGTCTATCGCAACTGGCACTTGGAGGGACGGATTGACGCAAATCATTAATTATTTATATTTATAATATTGAAATGCAAAATGGATATATTTATTTATGGATGATTGAGGAGGTATTGAATCAGTTGCATTTTTTTAGTACGGAAAAAAGCTTCATAATATTAAAAACCAATAATTATATAAAAACCAATAATTATATAAATATATGAGTATAGTCTGAGAGGGGAGAAATAAAAAATTGGGAATGGTAAGAAGCAAAATTTCGTGAAAGCCCAAAGTACTTAAGTGTACTGGAAAAGGAAAGGTTCATATGCAATATATCAAAGAGAAAAAGTAGTGCTTTTACTAGATTGATTGCTTGGTTAAGAAAAAATTAAGGGAAAAAGCAGTGCTTTTACTAGATTGATTGCTTGGTTAAGAAAAAACTTCAATAGAAGTTAATAACTGCCAGCCGGGCTAGCGGATGCCTTATGAACAAAAAAAATTGCTTTGAAACATACTTGGGAGATGATATGAAAAAAGAGAATTATGAGCCAGGTAGAGAAAAGCCCTGAATCAAATATGTTTTAAGTCGATAACTGCCAGCCAGGCTAGCCGATGCCTTATGAACAAAAAAAAATTGCTTTGAAACATACTGGGGAGATGATATGAAAAAATAGAATTATGAACCAGGTAGAGAAAAGCCCTGAATCAAATATGTTTTAGCTTCCATTTTTATGTCCATTTTCCAATTTCCCAATTGAGTTAGGAGTCCTCTCTTTAACAATTCATCAGCGTGTGTATTCTAGAATCTATTGACATAATGAATAGAATAATCCTTCCTCCTTTTCCATAGTGTGTCAATTCTATTTATCCATCCAAAAAAATACTGATTTTTATAATACACTGTGACCTGATCAATAATTATCTTAGATTCTCCATAAATCTGTAAAGACAGAATATTTAGGAATAACCTCACATGTAAAGAGAATATTTAGGAATAAGCTAAAGTATAATTACGTCCCTGCCTCCCTGTATAAGAAGAAACAGCAAGAGTATGGTGCAAGAAATATAGTCGTGGTAAGCGTGACTCTTGGGCCGTGATGGACAAGAACGAATGTCACGTTGGGCGGAAAGCAAGTTTTTTTATTCTTGCCATGTCATGTCAGGTCCTCTACAATATGTGGCTACAGTTGCTGCCACACAAATTAATTGGCCAGAAATTCTCCAACTAGCTGTTTATCGAAGGGCTTAGCCTTAAATCGCGTGGGCTATGACGTTAAAGGGTTTTACGAAATCAAAGGCGTATATGAAGTTTAGTTTGTTGGCACCTTCGATCACACTCTTTTTCCATCCACGTGTTCCACACATGAATTGTGGATATGCATATAATGTATTTTTTTTTTTTTTTTTGTGGATTTCCTTATTAACATTCACATATTTAACTATATTTTAGATATAGTAGCCCTATATTAAAAAAATGGAAGTTTTAAGATATACGTGTAAAGATACATGTTGGTTAATGTAACTGTTTAGGGTGTGAAAATAAACATTGGATTATGGTTATTGGTTGTTTGATAATATCATTGGCGTAGAACATTGTATTTCAGTTTACTCTAATTTAGTGATGGTGGTTTTCATAGCCCTCGGACCACCACCATTTTCCAAATGTTCCTCCTTTATGTAGTGTGTGTTTTTATTAAGAGATAACAAAAAGCATTTTAGTGTAAGAGGTGGTTGCTAACTTACAACAAACAACAAATCTTGAGTAGTGAGCCTAATTGAGAAAAGACTATATAGATGAATAACAAGAAAGGAACATGCATTAATTCATAAACACGAGATAACAATAAGAAAACAAAAATAAAAATGGGATCAAATTCCTTTTATTTCCCATGGAGAAGGCCAAGGAGCCTTGAATAAGACACGAAGGAATGTTTGGATGGCAGCTGTGGATCATATCCAAGACTTCAAAGGGAGATTTCTTTGATGAATCTTTTACTATTATCTCTCACTATAAGAAGGTTGCAAGGTTTTACAAGGGCGAAACAAATCTTGCAGGCAAATAATGCTACTATAATGAAGATTTAAAAGTCTTAGGGATTCTCTTGAAACTTAGGTAGCATGAATTTGCATTTAACTTATTTGATCTAAATGGTTTCCCACAACCTTATTTATAGGTTTTTCTCAAGATTCTTTGAAACTAGCTCAAGGTGTTCATTTGAGAGGATCCAAAAAAGGCTCAAAATCCAAAGTGTTCAAAACCAATTGAAAACAACACCATGTTGAATAGATTGATGAAATGATTCCAATGCAACTTGAACACCCTCAAAAGGACTCTATACACAAATTTTATTGCATTATGAAGTTTGCAAGAAACAGACAAAAGTTGGAGAGGGTTGCCACGTGGCATTGTACGAATGATGATGTGGAATTCGGTATGATGACATGGTAGATTGAGAAAATGATATGTGGCAAGAGGCTAACATGACAGGTGACAGTACAAAGTTGATGTGCCAAAACTAGCAGGTGTCACATGGCAATGACTGACTTGGCAAAACAGAACAAGTGGCAGAGCCAAAAATTAGCATGTGTCAACCAGTCAACAGGTGATGCAACAACTTGATTCAACATAATATGGCATCCATATCAATAGTGATGTGGCGAGGCTCTAACTGTACAACAGGTGGGCCAATCAAAGGCTCCCACATGGCAACATCCAAAACGCTAAGAATTTTCTAAGGAATTTTTTTTCAACAGACTGGCACTAGTGGGAACTGAACATTGACATTGATGGAGACAGACATAGAAGTGGCCATTAAGCCATGTGCTGAGTTGTAATAATATATACTAATAAATTTTTATTTGAAATCCGGTTTTCAACCTAAAACTAGAGACGTAGGGGTCAAACTTTCAACCTCCAGCCAATCAAATCACTCTACCACCAATGCACTAACGAAATATCCTTTAGAATAACATGTACACACACCAGATACCATTTATGCGGAGTTTTTTCCTATAAATTTCTGTAAACAAGTAGTTTTGGAGCTCAATTGTGTAGCAACCAAGGAGGCTTTGAGTGGTATTCCGAAACCATTTTCTGGTAGTAAAGGAGCTCATTTTGTTGCAGCCTTTGGAGAATTTATGTTGATGTAAATCAATTTTGGGAGCCTTATAAAATAGGCCAATCCCTTAGAGGGAGGACCATGAGACATAGTCCAAAATGGATGAACTTCAATATCACTTAGTCATCAATCTTCTTTTCTGATCTTCTCTATATTCTCTTTTCTTAGCTTCATTATTGTCTTTTATGCTTGATTTAAGTTAATTAAATTCACAATTTAAGTTAGTTTAAATGTTATCATACACACTTGAACATTTGTGCAAACCAAGCCATTTTTAAGATATTGAATCGTGTGGTATTAGAGAAGGATTGATATTGGTTTGTTATTGTTCATGATAACCAAGAGAAAACTCAAGCAAGGTGAGGGAACACATATAGAAGGAAATCCTGAAATTGAATCGAGAAGTTTCACTTGAAGATGAAAATGGTCGTCAGGCGAAGGAGAGGAGAATCCTTTTGGTTTTGAAATTGAGTTTCGTGAAGCTTTCATGGCAAGGAAGGCCATGGTAGAAGAAATGTATCGAGAATGGAAGAATCACAAAGAAGGCAGTTCATCGAAGAAATCAAATACTAAGGAAATGACAGCGATTTGAAAAGAATCCTTCTTCTTATCCTATTTCAAGTCCTCATTCTTGTCATCTCCTCCACATTCTCAACCTCCATCTCCTCATGGAAAAGTTGCTTCAAAGAAGTGGTCATTAAATTTGGATGTCAAATTCGATTTGCCAATCTATGATGGTGAGCTCAATGTTGAAATAATTGATAATAGGATTTTCCAAATGGAAATTTATTATCGTATGCAAAAAGGTGGTGGAGTCTCCGTGGAATCCATTCAGTGGAAAGAAAACAAAGAAAATGAAAAGGATAAACCAAAGAGACCAACTTATGTGAAGGGGTGATGGAAAACTTTCTTGTTCCCATCTCAAAAAAGAGGGCAATGATGATGATCATTGTTGGATACTAGATCTAAAGCTTAGGCCCAAGAAAAATGTGGACATGAAAACCCAATAAAATATGGGGTTGGAATTCGAAGTTGAAAAACAAATCATGGCTATGAGATTGAAAGATATATCCTATTTTCATGATGGTTTTTCTTCTTCTATTATGCCTCTTTTTTCTGAAAGAAAGAGAGATGAACTTTTTCACCTAAGGGTTGTAACCAAAGATACAAAAGTTGATACGTTGTTTGATACTAGTTCTCAATCCAATCTAATATTCGAGGCAATGGTTAAGAAGCTAAAATTGGAAACAATGTTGCATCATAAACTTTATCCTCTTAGATTAGTATGTAACATTGCTATGCTACAGGAGCAATGCTTCAACTGATCGAAATGGTTATGAAGTAATTGAAAAATATAAGCTTATCTTTTCCATTACATCTAAATTTGTTGATGAGGTTGAACTTGATGGTAGCATGGTGTTGGCATTGATGTGAACCATGGAAAGCCAACTAGTTGAGTTGGGAATTGATGTCAACATTTTGATGCAGTGGAGGCGCATAGTTTGTGCCTTGTTCCTAAAATTAAAACACACCTCAAATCTTGAAAAAATAAATCCTTGCAATCTTATTCCTTTTCTTTACCAAATAAACTATGGTGCATTGCCTCTCTCCCTTTTGTGAATAAAATTCAAAAACTTCAATCCCCAACTAAAATCCTTTTTCCTTTGTCATGTATACCCTTCCTATATTGTCGAACTAGTAGAATTACACATAGACCAGTATAACTTGGGTCCACCCATTTTTCATTTGTTTGACCAAATTAACATTTAATCAAGGTCATGATCGCTACTTGAACGACTATTTCAAATAGAGGCTGAGGCCAACTATTAATTTTCTTAATTATGAGATCCACTAGAGGTCAGGTGGTCAAAGTGGATGTGAGGTCGAGTTCAAAACTCCTTTGTCTGTCTACTTCATTTTTAACCCAAAGGCCTGACTACAGAAGGCTATGAACCACGCAAGTAGGAGTCATTTTGTTCTCTTTATGCCCACAAACTTCATAGGGCATGACTGGTCATTAGCCCTTTCAACGTATTGATTTTCCATGAACTCCCCAAGATTCCATTGTTCCCTAAGCTCGTTGACGTCATAAATGGCTTGGATTTAAATAATATATAAATTATTGTATTCCTCTCATTTGGATTCTTCTCATCTCATTTGAGTTAGATCAACCTTGAGGCTAGTGAAGGTTTGTTTAGGTGCTATTGAATCAACCTTCATTGCACCCAATTTTCCAAAGCCCCCTTTGCTTGCTTTATTTCTCAATCGTTCCTTCTACAAACTCCAAATCGATACGAATATGAGATAAACTCTCAAGGTATCGCCCTTATGTCACCGATTCAGGATCTTACCATACTAGGGTCGACACAGCAAAAACAAACCCACCTAATAACTTGTTACATATGTATGTAGACTCGCCCACTCAGTCAGGACATAATTATGATATTCACTCCTCCTGAATTAGGTTTCCATTCAAAATATCTAACACTACATAGATGCATTCATTCATTCCACATAGAACATTAATATATTTATACAGGCAACCGAATAAAACACATGAAAGGACTAAAAGGCTTCAAATTCATTAAGCTCAAGAAGTATATTTACATGGTGTTGAAGGCTCGAAAATCTCTGCCTAAAACATTATAAGGGATAACACTCGGTCATGAACTTAGAGCGGCTCATTTTGCATTGAAATGGTGGTTATGACTGGTTAAACTAGTTCTAATTACCTTCTCTCTATTTCCACTGTCTTAAAATATGACTTTCATCTACAAATAGAGAAGAGACATCAAATCAACCCTTTTGATGATTAGGCAAGAAAGTGATCCTTAAGCTGATCTGGGGCTCAACCAAGCCACAACTAAAGTTTTCTGCTTTGATAATAGGGCTTCTAAGAATGTAGAATTAAATCTAAATGTGAATTAATCCTAGAATGCAAGCAAAAAGGAAAAAGATCATAAGCCTATCTTGATTAGGAAGATGTAGATCTAATCCAACCGAGAGGAAAGTATTTGAATGATTTGAGATTCAAATATGTCTGACTTATAATGATTATCAAGCTAATGAAATAGTTCAATTAAATGATATTATGAGCACCAAAACACATTATGTTCATAGACCTATTAACTGAGATAATTAATCAACAACATTTAGTAAGTAGTTCACAAAGTGATGCTAATTGTTAAATCAGTAACTCGAATGATTAAGAAATAATATAAGGAAATAGTTCACATAATATTATTTTTTTTAAGACATAATTCAAAGGATGATCTCTGAGTAAGTAGTTACTCCAAAGTCAGAGTTCAGCACATAAGCGCAGAGAAAAACAACATATAATTGCAATAAATCACTCCCATAGACAATAGTGCACAAATATGATTGAAAATCACAAGTCTTTCCTATTATAAAATGAAACTAGTATTAAAAGATTAGTTTTAAATACTACTCTATTGAACCTATTTCTCTAGCTCTGATCTCCAACAGTCCTCTACAACTCATAAACTTTGTTGTTAAAACAAGAGTTGCAATAGTGCAAGCTCTGCTCCCTATACATAATTCATGATGCAAAAGAGAAATTCCAATAATCCCCATATCTAATATTGATCCTCTCTCTACCTACAACCTGAAATCCATATTATAATAGTGCTTTAGGCAATACAATACTATAGAAGAGAGAAGCCCTTTACTCATTCTACAAACTACTATTTTTAATTTACAAAATGAATTCCAAAAATGAGAGTTGTTGAAGAGTAATTTTGCTCCAACAATTTTCATTGGTCCAAATTTATACTCTTTTATTATTGGAGAAATCATATTTATTGAAATATGTTCCTTCTGATCTCTTCATTTGTTTTCCTATCAAAAGCAATCAAAATTCAATTAAAATACAAATTAAAATCAACATACCAAATCTGGACATCAAATATCTCCAATCAAAACTTTATTAAATAAATAAAAGGAAATATGATATTTTCATTGTTCCCTATAAATATCTAATTGGGAAGGAGAACATATATGAATGGATCTATGTTCAAAAGAGGCTATGAGGAAATGAAAATGCAGAAAATTAAACTCACAAAATTAATTTTGTTTAAAAATTCGAAGTTTGATCTTCTGATAAATTTTAGACCCATTAAATGATCAAATCTAAATATTAAACCACTTCAAAAATATTCTCCATTGCTTTATCTATCCATTGATCCATCTTGGTCCTCATTTGGCCAAGTAAGACTCAACTTATGAGCTTCCAAAGTTGAGGGCTCAAACTCCTAGAATTTTGGAAAATTTGTT